>CAJOBZ010000023.1:2330000-2367500 GCA_905332375.1 Pieris macdunnoughi | reverse complement strand
TAAAATTATCAATCATTATAAACTAAAATATTAGATATAAATAATTATCTAAGATCAATGTCACTAAGTGGAGACAATTATATATTTTATTTACTGAGACTTGCCCAGTCAGAAAAGAGACAAAGTAAAGCGGCGATAACACACCCCCTTTATAAAATTATATCTGTAATGAATAGAATTGATTTTTGTAAACTCAGTATATTGTAGTAAGAGAAGTGATTATTACCCATTTATAAAGAAAGCTAGTGCATAGTCATTTTATTAGTTATTTAACACGAAGTGAGATTTTTAATAGTATCACAGGAGTGTTTTAAGAACTAGTTATGTTACACAGTGTAATTACTTTATGTATTATCATATATTGGCATTCAACTTATGGATGGAAGTAACCTATATAATGTTCTACTCGTATACATTCTGATGATATTTTTGATATAGTTTTCTTAAACTATTAAGTAATTTCCAACATCACGTATGTGTATAATTCGATAACTAAATATTATTATTAGAAACAGTAAACATTCAAACTTTCCCCACCTCGCCTTACTGAATAACTCAAATTATCGGTGCCAAAACCGTTACGTTTTTTTTTTTGGAGTTTATGGCCTGGTATCTAACCCTTTAGGTCAAAAATCTCTTGCGTTATTCGGCACTTACCACAGATTGTCACCGCCTGCACAGACTATATGTTTATACCACAGAAACTGTGTTTCCTAAGAAAAAAACGACTAAAGACTAAATGTGACAGGCTGGTTATACTAACTTATTGAAATATTCAAAAAAAGAATATTTTGCTAGTAAAAAACGTCATTATGGATTCGCATTTTAATTTTACGACACTAATGTAGATAATACTATATTAATAACAATATGTATGATGAATGATAATTTATTCGCTTGAATTCGCTTGCCCTTATAAAACAGCTGTCTATAAAAAATTAGCACCTGCAAATCGTTGATAATCGATTTGTTAATAGAATCCTTTCTACGAGATGTTAAAATATTGGCTTCACGCTGCGTGTGCGCACCCCCACCGTTACATAATAACAGAATTCGGATAACCTTTATTTAAATGATTAATTTGTTAAATTCAATCATTTGTAGATGCGTTAGTAGCTGAATAATGAATATGTTTATATGTTAAGTATGTTTAATTATTTGAGTAGATTTAAAGTTATCATATATATTATACAGAACATGTAATATAGTAAACATATAAGTATTAAGTTTTATCTAATTAAGGTTCTATATTTTTTTATTTCCTTATATACTATAATACTATAATATACTGGCCGTTTACAAATTTATTAAAAATAAAGTTATAATATTTATTTTTTCAGCAGTTAATGTTCTGTTTTCAAAATCTTCTTGTAAGGGCAGGAGGTTAGAGGCTTACTTGATGATTCCAAGTTAATAATATAATGAAGTTCGCGAGTTTGTTGCTTTTTATAGATATTAAATTATTAGACATATATTCATAAACATTATATTTTTCTTATTTAATCTCTCTCTGAAAACAAAAACAGCGTTAAAATTTATTTACGTTTTAATAAACATAAAACATTTGTGTTTCGGCAATTAAAAAACAATAGTGTGTCCACGTTTTGAGATATGATAGGACGATCAATAAATTATAGCGTTAATTATCTCGTGATCGCGGCGAGTCAAAGCGTATAGCGTGGGTACTGCGCGGGCGCCGAATGGCCGGTGTTGATTTTCAGTTTATTTCATTAGATCAACGCCACGGGGTGTTTAGCTCGACTCGATTATGTAGAGTGACCATGTTTTTGAAATAGATTTTAAAGATTATAAATTAAAATTGCCATTACGTTTATATTTTGAATTACGTTTAATTAACTGCGTTCAGTTTCAGACATTTTGAAGTAATTAAAGATTTAAAAAGAAGATTATGTTACGTACTGAATTTTCTTATACTCGTACATATCTATTTTGTTCACTGTCAATATCATAATTTATATCCTATATGTTATATATTTTGACTATATTACTTTAAATCGTGTTATATCTAGAGTTTTTGGAATCATTGAAAACTTAGTAAGTTTATTTTTAGTTTCTTTTCATAATAATTAAGAAAACTTTAGATATAATTTATATATTCATATTTTGTATTTTCTTTATTTTGGTTTTCCGACTCTGTTCAAGGAATTTAGTCCGAGACCTAGTAGTAATAAATGGTCACCCGATCATCTGCCATAAAGTTCACCTGTCTTCTTAAAAATGTTAAAATATAGGATTTTTAATGAAGCGGCCTTTTCAATTTTCGGCCCTCTTTTATCGGCGTGACATCGGCCTAATCACGCTGAGTCTAAACCATGTTTATTCACGATTATTACTTTAATAGCTTCTTTGATTACATTTCTTTTATAATTGAATTTTTATAAAACATTGGTTTTTATGTCACCTGTTTGAAATATTTGTCAAATATTATTGTTCCGGCCATTTACCAGAAAATTTATAGTTTTACGAGTGTATTCTCAATAATTACAAAGTTTGTTAATGTTTGTGTGTTTAAAGATTTTCAAATAGAAAATTTTAAATAAATCGAAAGTCAGTTAAACATATCTTCTGAAGTTATCAAAGTCAATATTTTGGCTGTAATACATTGGCACTTAGGGAATTGTTCATAAAAAGATGTTATAGATTTGTGATTGTTATTTTATAGATTTTACATTTGGATTTTACATTTGGGCGTATCGAAAGTTCCCAAAAACTTGAAAAGCATTAAATAGAAGCTTCATACCAGTTCCAATATCGGAAATGTTTGCTTTGTCGAACCTTATAGTGGTTAAGGCGAATATAAAGGTTAGAACAGCCAACCAATCACAAACAAGCGATCATTCCATTTTTAAAAAGTGCATTTTGACTTAAGGTTTCACCAAAAACTTGACGCAAGATAAATAATTTTGAATTTAGAATACACAATAAAAAGTATATTATATAGATTTTAAAGAAACAACGTTTAAATCTAAAAAAAGCAAAGCTATCCCTATAATTTAAATTTATGTAATCGATTATATTTACCAACAAGACCTTTACAATCTCTTTATTAAATAAAAAAATGGCGCCTGACATTAAAAAGTAATTGGATTGTCATCAAAAAACAGATTCTGCTCTATATTCAACAATACAGAGATTGTTGAATAATTGTCAATCGTGATGACGACTTCATCGGGACAATAATGATGGATCACTAACGCACTTTTTGTACGCCCATATAATAACTTTCTTTCCTGTTCTGCTAATGTTTAAGGGTGAACGCCTACGCGTAATAAAATGTCTTTGACAATTTGTGATAGAATGCCCAATCTAATTCCACACATAACATCTCTGCAACTGCAATACGTAACTACAGTGGCTATTACACCGAGATTTTGACAATGCATAATACTCGTAACGTGAATGGACAACTATCAAATAATTGTATAACGAGTATAACAGTGCCTCTGTTGATAACGCGCGAAACTGATGTCTCTTATTTGTTACAGGGGCTTGTGACAAAATCACTTTTCGACTGGCGTGACCTACTAATTTGCGAGTATAAGGAAACGGTCACGTGATAAAGCGTGGCTAATGTCATTCCCATACATTGTTGGCTGATATTGTCTAAAGTTTTAGGTGTATTTAACGATAAATATTGCTAGGTTTGTCCTGAAATATACTATAGACTACATTTGTGCTCACCAAAAAGATACTGAATAATAGGCAACCTACAACCATTAAATTCAAATTGATCAAATTTGAATTTAACGTAAAGTTAAGTTAAAAGTTACACACACATTAATCTATATGAGTTTTAAGAATAAGTATTAAGTAGGTATAAAAAATCCACCTATTGTATGTAAAGTAGTGTTGCAAATACGTTCGTCAACGCTTTACCACTTCTTTATCCCGTGTACGACAGCCTTAGTAATATAATTTGCAAGCGATCATTTCACCCGGGGAATCTCACGTTTTTGTTGATTACATTTCTCTAATATTACATTCAAAGTAATGCATACGAATTGTCATATATAAATACACGATTCAAATGATGTTCTTAGACTAATGAATAGTAGATAACTGTACACAAATTGCGTATTATTAATGAAGGGAAATCTTCTGACAGCAGCATTTTATGTTGGTAATAATGTCGCACATGTATGCGAAGTCCTCTGAAACACCGACACTACAATGTAAGCTGGCTTGAGTTAGGAGCGTCATTGACGTCCTTTGTTACGACTTACTTAGGCTTATACGCCATCACTTTCCACTATAAAGGCAATCAGGTGAGCCATAAGAAATATATAGAAAGTCCACTGGTGCACAGTTTGAACCTACGACCTCAGGGATGTCGCACGCTTCTTCCACTAGACCAACACTGCTCGTAATATGTACGTAGAGTAATAAACATTCACGTACACACTTAGCACGTAATAGTGGATAGATTCAGGTCACTTGTGATAAAATCTTTTTAATAAAAACCTCTTTCTTAAAACCTCCTTTAACATCGAACAAAACAAGCTTCTGTTACTGTCATAAAAACAAAACACTCGATCTCCAGCCGAGAAGAAATCATTAATTAGTTCACGACTCCCTCGACCCTCAACCCTTATAATTAGATGAGGAACAAGAACTCGCTAGGATCTGTTGATGGCTAAGCGTGAGTCCGCTACCAAAAGAAATTAATGTTCTAAATTCAAAATTTTATGTAGTTTACGAAAGTAGTAACATAATATAGTATTAGTTGAATACCCTCTATATGAGCCTTTTATGTGGGTTAGTCTATGCTATTAGATTATACTTAGGTTTACGAACGTGTCGTATTAAGATGTGTCTAGTGAAGAAAAATGAATGCTATAAAAACATAACTTGTAAAAAGTCTCGCAAGGCAGTTCTTCTACCTTAAAAAGTTGTGAGATCCATGTAATACCAAATCTGTTAGTTTATTCAGTTCCCCCTTAAAGGACCTTCTGTCTTAACTTATTACGTAATTAGCTAACCTAGCATCATCATAATATAGTGACCATATCAATATTACAATTATTCCTTTATGTTTTTTAATAAATACAATGACTTGGCCTTATATTTAGATTGGATTGTTTAGTGCGATTGTCAAGTCAAACTTTACATCAAAAACAGTCTTCTAATTTTATCTACAAAGAAGTAATAGGGGGTCGCAAATGGCTTGAACTGCTTCGAGAAGAGGATGGTTTGTCCGTCCCGTTTTGTTGTTCGAATTCGCGGGCGCACTGTGCCTTTAGAACAGTGCATTGTGTGTAAACTTTAGTGCACTGTTCTGTGTTAAGAAAAATCTGCCACTTATGGAAACGATAAGGTTAGCTACACATGTAAATATTTAAACTAGATAACAAAGTGGCGAAGGATCCCTAAAAAAATGCGCCGAGTGCCTCATTTATTACTGTTTAGTAATATTGTTTTTTGTATAAATAGTAATCGCTTGTTTAATATGAGAAATGATACCCAATTTATTATTTTAATTTACGGCTCCATATTTGAATAGACGATGTGATTTATTACCGGACTCTCAAATTGGATTGAAAATTAGTTAATATTTTCGAATGATCTAATTAACAAAATGTACTAAAAATTAATAATATATATATTTTACAGATGACTGTTTGTTCTATTTCCAGGTAGTAGACAATTATTGGCTGGGATACAAAACTTGAGTCATGTGCTGACGTTTATTTAATATTTTTTTTTCACAAAACATACATACATATTATTATCTGTACTCTACTAATCCAAAGAACTTTATTTCTCACTACAAAACTTATTTTTATTTACATGAGAAACTTAATATATACGAACTAGATACACGTAGCCATCAGCCGTTCTAATTTTAGTCTACTAGGCTCATACTGATATGTGTCTTTAATGCCCCTTTGATGCCCAATGTAATATAAAATACATATGATACTCAATTTCGCTACTGTGGACTCACTCTGCGAACATATAAAGATGTCGATAGTGAAGACAGCATTCAGCAAGCGCAACGTCTTTGTTAACGGGGATCTGTGCAACAGATTGGTTCTGTCCTTCGCCGTCGCACATATGACCTAGGTACAAAGAAACCCAGTTCATGGAGACCACTTGGGTTGCTTACCCCCCGTAACACTTTAAGTCGCGTCTTGTTACACGCGAAAACAAATAATATTGTGTACATTAAGGTACCTATAGTATAGCATAATAAACTGAATAGCATCAATAAACGTTACATACAAAATATTATTTTAATATGTGGATATGAAGCCTGTATGTTTTTACATTAGCATTCAATTTACGTAGAATTACTTAAAGAAATTACTATTCATAATATTCTTTTAGAGCTCACAGCTATCCATCAAATAAATCATTGTAGCGCTTCTCCATCTTTATTGGATGTAACTGAGATTGATTGATCATGATGTAACATGAGATACCAATATGAATAAAAATCGCTTGTCCATAATCGGTGTTATAAGCTAAAATAGTATAGATTGAGCTACTATAATGCATGGGAATATGGATCTTATGGCGGTCAAGTGATCGGACTAGCCTTTCACTTGGTAGTCTGGTAATTGATAAGCGTAATTCGGTAAAGCGGTGTTAAAGGTATAGTTGTTAAGCATTTGATAGCAAGTCTTCTTCTCTACCATTTCAATAACTCCAAGGGTTTGAGACAAAATCGCTTTTTGAAAGACCCAGTGGTTTACTGCGCTGCACACTTTTCTCTCAAAATTCAGACGTCATGACAGATGACAATAGACATTGACAGTTCGTTCTGATGTTTATGTCACCTTTTTTGAATGTTCTCTTAAATAAACCTTTTGGTTTTCTTACTTATAAGAGATGTTTCGATGAGAAATCGTGTTGTACATTAAACAATTAAGTTTATCTGTTCCTAGTTGTTAAGCATTTGTTAGCAAGTCTTCCACTTAAACGTTTCAATAACTACAGGGGTAAATCACTTTACGAAGGGCCAGACCAACTAAGGCCAAACGAATTTGTGTGGAAATGGTCACGTGATAGAGCATTAGTTAATGTCATTCTCCAAAATTCCTTTGGCGATCGTGAGTTACGCCTACCGTAAAGTGATTTTGCCTCAAGCCCCAGTAGCTTACTGCGCTGTACACATTTAGTTAGCTCTCAAAAATACATGTCATGACAGATGACAATTGACTCAAACTCAAACTTTGTAATAAAGTTAGTTTATGTCAACTTATTTTCAAATGTTCACCTACATAAACATCTTTTTACTGTATTTTGATTTCCTTACTAATAAGAGACGTCTCGATGAGAAATCGTAGTAAACTTTTAACAAATATGTTTACCAGTTCTTTTATCAATTACATAAAAATTACAGAACAGGCTACACTCCTATGACAAACAATTTCTTTAACTATAATGTTTTTAATTTCCGCGGATATCAATAATCTCCAATTAGTAATATATCCTGTTGTACTGATTGTAAAATCTATTGAGTTATCAAAAATCATGCGTTATACCACGTAACTTGCAATTTGAAAAGCAAACTACGATTTCAAATAAAATTTTATGTTTGCAAATTATTCACGCACATAACAATTAATCGATCAATGGACCTAATCGATAACTATCCAGTTATTTCAATTGTATTTTAACAAAATTGGGCGTAAAATGCGAAAATTTTATCGCCATGTGAACTTAATGTCTAAATTTGATTAGAATTGTATTCATCTCATCATAATCAAACGTATTTTATTAGTTCTATAAAACGTTTGCTTGTGAACTTTCCCCCACCACTCATACTTTGCTAAATTAATAAAATAAAAATGTGTCTTCATTATAAAGTATGCATTACAATGTGTAAAATCCGGGAGTAAAAAATACCTGTGTTCCCAGCTCTTCCATAACAAAGAACATTTATTTAAAATTGTGATTTTGAATATTTTTAAAACTGTTTACAAAAATTTCTGATGTTTATTTTTGACACGTAAAACGCGTGAGTGCATGAGTGAGCGTAATTTGTATGAATCTGTAACTACATGTTAGGTAAAGTCACCTAACTCGTTAATCGATACTAATTAATGTAATTTTTTACCTAAATGAAGCAAGGATTTTATAATTTTGTCCCAAACGCTTTGGCCCAATTTATTGCAAGAATCTTCGTCCATTGAAACTAACGTAACAGATGTACTAGGCTCCCATGAATCAAAGGGTAGAAATAATAGACGTCTCAAATCGATTAATTATAAGAATTGATTACTGTTGGGCGTGGCAGTTAACGATAGTCGGTTGAAACATTTCATAACCGTCTTGTTAACTTCTGGTCTTGGTATGCTGTAATTACTGCTTCATAATTGTAAAAATCCAAATTTAATTAAAAACTTGAGTATATTAATCAATGTTAAAATGCCATATTCGTTTTTTTAATTACGTAACGATTGTAAATAATTATTGAATCGTAATCGGCATTTAAATTAAGAAATAAATGTGGTAATTAATCATTCGTAAACATCTAAAATCAATTGTTCGGTTGTGTTATGTTAAACGTTTAACGACACTACCTTAGTAATATTTGCTTTTTACATTAAAAATAAAAATAATAATTTTGAAAAGGAGTTCGTTCGTAACTGGCAGCAAAAAACAGAAGGATATTATTGTTTTGTTTTGTAGAACGATACTCTGCTGAAAAGTGGTAGCGTAGAACCAATATTAATTTTTCATCTTAAGGTCGGCATTAAATGATCCTGGAAGAAGCGATGAAGCGTTGAGGCGAAGTTTTATTGAGACGTTGAATTTTCAGAAAGCACAAATTAATAATGGCATTTATTTATACTTGCAAACACTGTTCAAAGTCGGTTAAAGGAAAAAAAACTAATACAATAAGAACCCACCCACTTATAACATATTTTTATAGTTTTTTTTTCTTTTACATGTATATAAATTTTGTTTGGTTTTAAAAGTTTTAATTTTGCATTTTGTTTATATAAATATCATTGTTCCACGTGTATATGAACCTCAGGCCGAGCTACGCTCGCCAAAACAGCCCGAGCTGAGCTGTAAAGCAGCGAGATTCCTTACAAAAAAAAAAAAAGGTGTTAGGGTGTTTGCGGAATAACGTCTGTATGATTAGCTACTGTATAATTTTGTCATTTCAATAAATAAATAAAAATAAATTTCACGATATCTTAGTACAGTAATGTAGTCATTTATTAGCTCTATCGGGTTTGATTACGTTTGTTTTCTTACGCAGAGCAGCAGGTGTTCAATTCATATTAATTGGAGGTAAATGTGAAAGATTTAATACCATTAACCTTTCATTTAATCAGTACTTTAGTAAGACGATAACACATTGTCACTATAAGCTCAGTTTTTCTAGATGTGCAATGTTAAAAAACTATATAAACTGAGAGCGGATAATGTTGGAATATGTAAAATTTTATACCTATTGTACCTATTGTACTTGAAAAATGTTGCGGAATTTTTTGATATTTCTTTAGGAAATCTGAAATTTTGTGATGAGGCCCCCAACCCCAAAACGCCATTCTGCCGCCGTTGCGAAGTGTAACCCATTACCCGGCGCTTCACGCGACACCTAGTAATCTTACCTAGATTTAAGTCAAGAAGCTTCGCCGGAGTCGGAACCGGAACTTAAAATATGTCTTTTATCTAAGATCGAGTAGAATTTATATAATACTAGCTGACCCGGCAAACGTCGTTTTGCCATGTATAATATTTATAATAAAAAATAGGGGTTGATCGTAGAGGAGTGAAAATTAGGGGTTGTATGTATTTTTTAATACTGTATCATAAAAATTTAGGGGTGGACTACCCTTAACATTTAGGGGGATGAAAAATAGATGTTGTCCGATTCTCAGGCATACCCAATATGCACACAAAATTTCATGAGAATCGGTCAAGCCGTTTCGGAGGAGTTTAACTACAAACACCGCGACACGAGAATTTTATATATTAGAAGATTTACGAAAATTATTAGACATGGAAGTACTCAGGCGAACGTAATTTCTCCTATGTCGCGGAATTACAATGTTTTGTTAATTAATATTTTCATAAATCTACGAAAAGCAATTTTTTTCAAGAATACCTTTCAATTAAACCATGTCTTTAAATTCCAACTGTTGCTATAAATCAAATATTCCGGGAATTAATTATAAATCGTTGGTTCAGACGCGCCCAATTCACACGATTCCGTTATTATAAAATAGCTATTTTAGCTCAAGTTTTTATAAAAATCGTAATTAGATTTGGCGAGTAGCCGCCCATCGCTAACCTTTGATTGTGGTGTAAGATTGAAGATATGGCGATTAACTCGTAGTGTAGGTTTTCTCTATGATCAAGATCCAAATTTGATTAAAAAGTAATTGCTGAAAAAAAGTTATAAATATTGAATAAGTAAAGATAATATGTAATTAAAATCGCTTTATATTGTAGTTTTTATAAAATTATTATGGGCCCAGTAAAAATTAGGCACACCCAGTCACCATGGTATATAGATTTATTAAAAAAAACCATTGGCGCTACAACCTTTAAGGTCTGGGCTTTAGGTATCTGTATCTATGTCGTGATCATTTGTTTTTTAATAGGCAAGTGGGCGATCAGCCTGAAGTGCCGCTACGCCGTCGTCTTTTTTGGGTCTTGCATGCCTGTTTCCTCAAGATTTATCTTAACTGTACAGCGAGTAAAATGCGTACACAGACAGATAGTCCATAAGTGCATAGCTGAGGTTCAACCTGAGCGATGAGAATCGAACGCTAAATCCACTAGGCCAAAACTGCTCACTTTATTCTAGTAATCGTTAAATTTATTCATGTTACACATTTAAATACCCGGTTTTTCACTGATTGTGTTTTTTTTTTAGGCACATAATTAAATAATCCGTGATGAAAACTATAATATTTTTCATAGATGTGTAGTCTGTTTTATAATAGACAATACTACGAGTAATGTCTATTATATTAATTAATTTTAATTTAAATAAAGCTTGTGTTTTAGACCAATTTCTTTATTATACTGTAGCCAGAAGGCGGATCCATAGTCAGGATAAGAATTATATTCAGTATACATAAAATTAACTTCTTACTTATTTGTTTTATTAAAGGAATCTAAATTATATCTTTCATATTAATACTATTTTTATAAGCTTCCAACTTAGATTTTTAAATTAAGAAACGAATTCTTTTATGCTTTCATAGCTTATATAATATAGTTAACGCACCTTAGTTTTGAAGGATGGAATAATAATTGTTAAAATCACATTTAAACTATTGGTTTGGGTTGAAAAACGATTTGCTAATTTAAAAAAAATTGCACAGATTAAAATGCGGCAGCTCCGTGCCAGCTGCTCCTAGACGTAGATCTGTGTTTCAGTATAGACTGTGCGTTTAATAAACGTAAATCAGACATGGCTTCATGCCAATGAAGTAGATACAGACAATATAGAGTATAAGTATATAAGTCTTACCTTAAAGCAACATTATAATTGAATCGTAGATTAATAACTCTTTTGAAATCAATTGGGCCCACGCTCTTCCCACGGATCCATGATCTTCAATAATTGAATTTCTTATTGGATTACATTTTAATTAGATGTGATTAGATTATTAATGAGTGTCAATGTATTGTTGGCTGATTGATGGTGGTCTAACAGTTAGCTATTTCATGCAGTGATGAGTAATGAGTGCATGATTGATTGCGTTGTGGTTGGTGAAAGCCGAAATTGGATTGTTGGGTATCGATTTTTCAAATGAGATTCGCGTACGCTGTCCGATACTCGAAAGTAAAAGTAAAAAAGACAATAAAAATGTGTTAGATAAAGAAACCTTTTAAGTTAAAAAATAACTTTGTCAGGGTTCCCAACTCTTCAATAACAAACTTAATAGTTAACAAAGATATTTTTTTAAAGTACCAGAATGGAACTATTATAAAATATCAATTATGTATGAAAGTGACAAGGTTGTAATTTGATATTTTAGAATATATATGAACATATATAGTCACGAATTAATTTGTTATAAAATGGCGAGAAGGCGAGCCTCTTGGGGGGCTTAATAAGTGTAAAATATTTTCTTTCAAAATAAAACTTGATAACTCCGTAAATTTGCGAAACAATTATGTCAACTTTTTATAATCATAGAATAGCAGTTAAAATAAAGAACAGAAATGCAAAAACCTACACTCTCTCGTATTCATTTATCAATACTTCTGTTTACATCTGAGATTCTTTAATTATCATTTAGCCTGCTTCGCTGAAACGTAATGGGCTTTCGGGCATTTTCAAATTAATGCTCGGCGGTAGTTATGTAAAGTAGCGAATTGATTTTAATGTTTTCACAAAATTAATCTTTTTCACATGCGCATGCATGGTTTTAACATTCTACAAATGTGTTAACGTGTATATATTAACCCTTTTATGGCTATATAAATTCCTCTAATTACACCATTTTTATACCTGAATTTTTCGGCTCATTCTATGAAATCATATTTACGCTGTGATGAAAAGGGACAGATAAATTAAGACGGTGTAATGAGACTGATCTATTTTTTATGAATAAAAGGGTTAATACATTTTGTAGTATGTTAATACATGCATACGCATGTGAAAAAATTAATATTGTGAAAATATTAAAATCAATTAAATACGAAAATTAATGGAGACATTGCTACATGAGCTGTTTCATTCTTTATTTAATTTGTATAATTGTATTAACAGGTTTTAACCGCTCCTGTCACAACATAATCATAATCCTTTGTTTACATGGATTAATTAGATATAACTAAATTTAGTGACAAATAAAAGCTCTAGCACAATTACCCTCATTATATGCAGCAGTTATAGCTAGAGATTCTATATATAGCCATTTCTTATATGTTTTGGACATTTTCCCAGAGCCTTTTTAGCTTTTCAATCAGTGTATTTTTAAATCTTTTCCGCACTTAAGTTAAAATATAAAATAAATAAATAAACGTATCTACAAAACCAAAGCCATATATTAAAAATTAATATAAAAATAACCAGATATGTAAAGGGTGATAAATAAAATACAGCAATAGTTTAATTTCTTTTATTTCATACTGATTGATATACAGCAAAGGAAACAAACAAATGAATTTAATCTAAATGATTTTTATGGAAATCCATGCGTTTCTTTGGATCAAAATGAACTTCCAAATGCTAAGTACATATTGAAATCTTAAATGATAACTCTAAGTCATTTGTTAACACAATTTATCTCAAAATTAACATTGTATATGATTAATACTGCTTAATCTTGAACATGTTCTATTCCTATATCTATAGTATGTTGCGAAAAAGATTTCTACAGATTATGGCAAGCCATTTCTGAGCAGCACATCTTGCTTGACGGAAACCAGAATAATTTTTACACTGTTTATTATTTTAAAGATGTAGTTATTCTTTTTCTTAAATTAATATAGAATCTAAAATCGTAACGCGACGATCTCTCAGTCAAGGAAGACAAAGAGTGTCTAATGGGTAAGGAACATTCAGGTATATTGCAATATAACTTAAAAAGGGGTATAAATTTAATCACACTTGAAAATATCTAGTACTAAATTTAGATATGTACAACTATCTTAAACTATAATAAATATAAGGCAATAATTGGACGGATGAAGTTACAAACATTATTCTAAATAACACATCTATAAACTTAATAAAAATACACACAGACTCAAAGGCACTATTCAAAATTCGAGTTTTAAAACCTTATTTTGAAGTAAGTTAAAATACAAAATAAAATCGTTCGACCGTTCGTAGTTTTTTTTATTTAATATAAATTTCGTTACTTAAAACTTACTGGTATGTCTTTTCTTATTATTAAACAAAAAAAAAACATAAAATTGAACACCAATGTAAATGTGCAACCCTTGTAAAACAGCCCAATATTAAAATTACTTTGTGCGCGCTAAAATTATGAACACGGTGTTTTTGTACAATGTTATATATACAGGTATAATAATAAATATAAGTAGTAAACTGTGGAACTGTCAAGATCCAATTTAATCGTTAATATATTCTATTCTATTGTCTATATTACTGTCATCGTTTTTACACTGTGGTGGAGCGTTGTGCTTTTTATTTAGTCGAGTCTTTTGCAATGTGGCTTTAGACAAGTGATTCCCAACCTTTTTTCGACCATGCCCCACCTTAGCCTTTCTAAAATTCTTATGGGGGAGGCTCTCAACATAAATAATTTTTATATAAATAATTTAAATATTCACTTAAGAAACTTAAATGATAGGTTTAAGGAATAAATTACTTGGAAATTGTTAATGAAAAACAGTAAGTAAAAATTCAAAAAATTTAATGAAAAAGTGAAATTCAAATTCGAAATAAATTTAATAAATTTTTTAATAGCTTTAACTATTTTAATCCCCTTTAACAATAGAATTGGGACGTAGACGTTGGGAAACACTGCTTTAGACAATCGCAAAAGTTATTCGACGACTCCTGCTAGGTTTTCAAACTAGACACATCGCGGCGTCCAGAATTGCACAAACCGCTTAACGAAACCACTTTAAATATCACAAAGTTCAGCTGATCATGTCTGTGTGATGTCTTTGTCTGAGAATTTCAAGTCGTAATTCGTGTTCTCTTGCCGCCATCCGAAGCGCAGCAATGCTGGAACTCCTACGTTCGACTTCAGGTGCTTGGTTGGGGGGTGATTCGCTGCCGGGGGATATAGGGGGAGAAACGGGAGGTGGGTCGGGGGATTGCCGTGGTGGAGCTGTGAGTCCAGCGAGTAGCGAGTGGAAGGGAGGTGTTGATGTGTACATGGGAGCGCTGAATAGGGGCGGGCGGGAAAGAGACGCGTTGAGGTATTGCGAACCAATCACTGGGGCGCTTGAATATCTGCGAAAATAACATTTTATTAATACAGCGTTCCAGCAGTCCTAAAAGCAAAAACGGGTTATGTTAAATGAATATACTTAGTAAGATATTTACGAGCATTACTAATACATAACAGCAGTCGTGATCGGTGAAAGACTCTCATCGATCTCTTATTCAAATGTACCTACTCGCGTGAAGCAAAAACGAATAAATCTTTTTAAGACTGCATATTATTTCAGATCAGGCAATAAAATCTTTGCCAAATGTAGTGTGTTTAAGGTGACTGTGTTTTAGTTAGATTAATAGTTTCGCGATATTTATTTGTCGCAGCTGCTCTAATAAAGGACCTGTAAGCCTTTAAAGAAACACATTAAGGCAAACATTTCGTCACAAAAGTAAACTCATAGATACATGCTAAGAAAGGCGCTGGTTTGTGCTAACGTCATTAGTTGAATTATGTAAAAGCTTTTTTTCATACTCACCGAAAAGACGCCAATGCATTTGCATCAAATGGTTTTCTAAAGCCAAAGCTGATTTGGGAGAAAGGGTTTGGCATGGAAGCGACCACTGATGGTGGGGGCGGAGCACTACCACCCAAGTAAGGGTTGTAGGGGTGCGCTTGAGGTCCGACTTTCTCTTGTTTTCGCCATTTTGCCCTTCGATTCTGGAACCAGACCTATAAAAAACGCTGCTTATTAGCTACCATTTAATTCAGAGTTTGAAAGTAGAATTGTGGGCAGAACAATTTTCAATTTTAAAACTCTTTCTTCTTCAATGTTATTAGGATTATTTTGACTTTTTATTATACGTATCTAATTGTCTTAGATCAGTGCATAGCGTAACATCATACTCTAGATAGTTATGGCTAAACCATGTTACGTAAGCATATGAAACCTGGAAACCTTATTCAAGAACTCATACTAAATTTTAACATGATAAAAAATTACCCGTGAGAAACTAATTATAAGACCCAATTTGTAATAGTAATGTATATTTATTTACTATTTATATCACGCACCTGCCTTACTTCGTTTCAACTCCAAATATGGGGAGCCAAAACCTCGCGAACGAACATTTAATAAAGTATTGCCACGACCCCCGTTGATTGATTTCGATTTATCGTTCAGTTAATTAAATACTTTTATGGATTACTTAGGGTATGACAAAGTACAATTTTAATTTTTATGTTTTTACTAGCATATTTGACCACCACCGATTATTTTTTAATTTAATTATGGCGCGGGAGCCACATTTTCGGCGTCTTCGTTCGATATTTGTCTGAGAAAATTTTTCGTGTTCGAAATTTAAAATACTTTTACACTTAGCGGGAAAGGTAGTGGTACAATGAAAGAGTTATTAAAAAGAATTGCCTATGACACGCTATAGATATTTCGAAATATTTTTTTGTACTTAGGGCAATTGATCGAATCCTTATATATATATATCCCTCCTTATAAAGTATGTATCAATTAATTTAAAAATATGAACCAAATGCTCTTTTTAAATCGACTGAGCCCAAAACTTAAAAAAAACGGTATGAATTGGCACTTTCCAATTACTGAATTAATCATGGGATACAGATATTAAAGTAATTACAACTTTCTTAATTAATAAATTCATAATTTTTACGTCTTCATTATATAATATCACGAATGCAATTTTAATGATTGATAATAGGTCAAAAGAACGAATAGTGAAGTTGATTGATTTGTATTCAGTTAAGTGCTGTATAAAACATGAGCTTTATGGCAAAAACCACAGACATACCTAAAGAGCAGCAATAATTATGTAAAATTTCATTTTATGGTGATTTAAATTAATTCACTTATGATAAATGTCCACGTGTAAAAAATTCAGAACATTTCTTTAAATGTCGACATTATGAATGCTATGTGGGTGACCACGACTCTATAAGTTTATGGACGCTTTTACAGCCTCAAAATAAGCTTAATAACCTGGCATATTTGATAACAAAGTCTAATAGGTAGAAAATGTGTTATGTTAAAATATGTATGTACAAAATGATATAGGTAGTAGTAGAATTACAATAGCAACACAAGATTATTGTAATTCTACTACTGTACAAGACGGATGGTGCTGCTCTTCCTTCGACCTTCGAAGGATCCTCGACCAGTTTAACTAGTGGCTTTTCCCGCGACTAGCGCAAGGGCGTCTCCTGCGAGACTCGGACTTGGTCTCAAGCCGAGAAGCAGAAAAGTCTCGCTGAAGGTCGAGAGGTTATTTATATACTAAGCGGCCGAAATAACTTTGATATTTAAGAAAATAAGGTTATTAACAAGTATTTTATTTATGTAACAGGAGGAAAACGGACAGGAGGCTTACCTAATTTTAAGTGATAATGGACACCATACAGACAGTGATAATGCCGTCTTTGGACACTCACTTAGCCAGAAGATGCGCAAGTGCGTTGCTGGCCTTTTAAGAATTGGTTTTCTTCGCTATTGAAGCAACGTTTTCTCAATATTAGAGCTTATCTACATTTTAATATTGAATAAAATCAAGTGGCTTGACGAACGATAGTTTAAATTGAAAAAATTGTCTTATTTTCTAAATCATGGCCTCCCTCCCTCTATGGCTACAAATATGTAGTTCTTTTTTAGCAGTCAGTGAATTTTAACGGCTCAATTTTGTACCAAGCATTTAAGAAATAAAGTCTGTTTTGGAACGTTGTTAATTACTTCATTATGATCGCAACAATTATTGTAAGTGTTACGAGTGCGTTGCGATTTAATTTTTCAAAATGTCTATCGTTTCGGTGAAGTTATGATCATAATACTTCGGCGCCTTTGTACGTGAAAACTTGTATTATTTAATTAAAATGGTTCGGTGAACATGTTCTTGTTTTGCTTGCACTCGCCAAAAACTTAATTACGACATGACTTAACCAACTTGATTGACTGTCGCGGTAAAAAAGCTTTACAATTCAAATTGAAGTTTACTTCTGTCTGTAGTATTATATACTATTTATAATATACGACAGTACCGTAGGTAATTAATTACATATAATAAGAATTCGACGTCAATACAAAAGTTTTGCAATATTTATATACCAATATTGGTTAAACTACAGTGATAACTTAAATCACTTTGTCATCAAGTTCAGAGAAAACATATATCATTACCGTGATAAAAACATTACCAGAATGACGTAAATTTATTATACTTTATCAAATTTTAATGTTTCATTTTGTGTCTGCGTACATTCACCACACTATCTCGTTAATTTATTGCTCTGGATAGGGAGGGCCAATTAGGTTATGTCCAATGGAAAATGAGGGCACGTGACAGCTTTCTAGGATGGATTACGTTTGGAAAATCTGGAATTTGTAGGCTGTATATAATCGGATGGAATGTGGAAGTAATTCAAAAGTTATGTGGGATGCACCCGAGAAGGTTTTTTGAACATTGCTATGGACTAAACTTACGTATATTAGATGATTTTTGTACTAGTGGTATGACGCTCCTCTTACCGCCGCTTCATTTAACAAATAAGAAAATTCTTTGTATGGTTAACACGCTGAGATCTAGAAAGCCTAGAAAAAGTCGTGACTGGCAGAGTGGAGGGCACCAGACCGATCCCCTACTCGCTGGCCCGATCAGGAAAAGGCTCTTACGGGTCCTACACCCAAACGCAGAGGCTTGCCAAAGACAGGGGAGAGTCGAGGAAGTTGAGCGGCGCCACTAACACGACCTTCAGAAATGAAGAGTGTGATTGGAGAGGAAGATTCAATATCATACTTTATGCTCGTAAGCCGCTTATAAAGTTCTAAATATATTTATTTCATTTAACACAATAATGGCGAAGGTTAGATTTGGAAACGCACTATGTGACGGTGGGCGCGCGCATCGTAAAAATTTAGTCTCATCATTTTTCCCTAACGCGCCAAAAGAAGTATAACTTCAAAAGTATAGTTTCTTTAAGGTTTTGTTTATTTAGTTCGTTTATTTAAAACTCATAGCGACCCTTTTAGATGCCAAATAAATATTTCCCGATTTCTTTACGGATCTTCTCATATGTAGCAGTTACTTAAATATAAATTGTGTAAAACATCTTAATTCATCTTCATTGTTTAAGAAAAAAAATTGTATATGTACCGAATTATAACATATTTATGTATGTTTCATGCAAATTTATTTAAAAATGTCCGCTTTTCAGATGTATGTCAAATTAATCCCTAATTTTATATAAATACCATAAATGAACTTAAATATTACTACGCTAATATGTTAAAAATCACTTTAAGCTGGATGCTGGATATGAATGGAAAATATTAAGAATCATTGTAGGTCACATAATTACACTATGAATGAAAAGTCGTAATCGAAGGCAGATCTAGTATTACCTGAATCCTTGCTTCTGTAAGTCCGATCTTCATAGCGAGTTCTTCTCTGAAACAATACATTTAAAATTAGTATAAAAATTATACAAGCCAATTGGGACTTTTGATCACACATTAGTATCTTTTTGAACTAATAAAATTTCCTATAAGCAAAATAAGCTGTCTTCAGACATCAGCGTGTATATTGAGACGTGAACCATTGAAACGTGACGACGTCAATAAGAAAATAATGTTTCGTTGTTGACGTCACGGTTATTGGTTGGGGTGTATCAGTCAAAGATCAAAAAACTAATGAGTCAATGATTGAAATAGTAATGCAGTTAAGTGGAAAGCTTACTGACGGTTTTAAATATTACACCCAGTATAAGATATGGGATGAATTACAACTCTACAGTGTATTTATTTTGATTTGATTTTAATGAAAATCATGTTTTTTTCACGTAATAATAATATTAATAAAATACCATTTATATAAATATATAAAAATGAAATGATAGTTTGACATTTCAATATTCTACTACCGTTGAAACATTGTAGGAAGCTAATCAAAGATATATAGAATAGAGAATGATTTGTGATCTATGAATGAAAGTTCATAAAAATATTATTTAAACATTTTTCTATTAGTATTGTTTGGTAATTAAATTCGTACATTTATATCATAATATATATATTTTTTAAACAGTAAAGTTACTATTTCGTTCTGAACTCTATTTCTAAATCTAGTTTTTAATAACTTTAAAAAGATATGGTTGTATATTTTCTAGGTGTGTATTGAATAAACTCAAAAAGAACTAGCTCAATTAAAATTTTTTTCCATATTTATTGCTAATGTATGCCAAAATATTCAATGTCCAGATAGATGTCTAGATCTAGGTTTTAGTTTATTTTTTTATTTGATAAAATCATTGATAATTAAAATGTATTTTAATTAATGTTATAGATTTCATCGCGTTTTGGTGATATTGTACGTGTTCTTTATCAGATACAGGTTCACATATCCGCTAAGTAATTAAATTAACAATAACTTTCGGTAATACTTATATTACCGGAGGAAATATTCATAAAAAAATTAATTTATGACCGTATCATTAAACAATATTGCAATATTGTTTTATGTCTTAAATCCTCGTGTTTAGTAATGACGGATTACTCAGCGTCGTTGGTTAAATTATCTTTAATAGTAGATTAAAAGGTATGATGAATACCTAAGGAGTGCAACTTAGATACGAATTTTAATGTCCTATTAGAAGACAATTGATTTAAGAAAATTTACTTTGATTCATAAGTAATTTAAGAAAATTGAAACAAATGCTATTTATTTGGAGGTGAATTTTACTAATATATGTATTTTCTATTTATTTATTAATAAATCATAGTTAATACAGCAACCTCAGAAGCAAAGTAATGTTTCCAATTAACTCTTTAAATATTTTTATTACATCTGAATAGTAAACTGAATGATAACAAGTTCTTCACAGTACTTGAAATGTTTTAAATGTTGAACTATGTTGAAAATGTTCCAATTTTAAACATACCTTGTAAAAACGTCAGGATAATGCGTCCTTGAGAATGCTTTCTCCAGCTCTTCTAGTTGAAAGCTTGTGAAGGTGGTTCTATATCTGCGTTGCTTCCTTTTTGGGGCAAAGTCGTCAGCGTCATCGCTGTCAGCGGAGCCCTGGGGTCTGTCTGAGGGTGACTGGTCCGATCTGTGGAGCTCCGGAGTGGTCCGTGGCGAGTCGTCCTTAGCTTCCGATATGCCCATACTCGTGTATCTCTGGTATTCTTGCGCGTAGTAGTCTGTGAATGAAAATTTTATATGCTTATAAGAAAGCTTATCTCTAGTCATATCATACAATTTAAAAAGATAAAACAATTATTTGATAACATTTAATTCATAAGACAAAAATATCGTACGATTATTATCGATTAATTTTATTAGTCACCGCCGTCTTCTTTGTACAAATATAGACTAGTTTTATTTTTATCGTAAAATAAGTTTCAATCAATACAAACAGAAACACTTAGAAAAGTGGGTTGTAGGTATATGTACTCTTATACGAAAACTTATTTTGGCAAACATTCGTATAATTTTATATGTAACGTTTTCGAGATATGGAAAACAAACGAGAAATTCTAATCGCGCCCATGGGCTCTTATGTCGCTATGATCACAACTGCGTTGACAGCCTTCAAAGGCTCTGAGGTCAAGCTAAAGCTAAAGTTCGAAATAGCATGTCTGTAGCATGTATGTATTAAACCTAACAAATAATTATTTATTAAATTTTTACACTGTACAACGTCTGCGAGATCAAGAACCCAGTTAAGGTGGACAATATGAATGAAAAACTTGTACAACGCGCATTCAGCGTATTTGCTACTTTTTTTTTTTTTTAAACGAAGGCAGTTATAGAACACACTTTGTATACTATAGAAAACGTTTATTTGTATTGGGATAGAAAATAGTTGAGAAGAAAAAAAGCGTGACATTGAGAACAACTCATTGCGAACAATCAAAAAGCTTTTACCTCATAATATCCGTTATAAGCTCTTCTAGAAACTATATATAAAAAATTAAAACGTAATTTGTACTTGTAAAAGAAACAATATTTCCATTTAAGGCTGTATCAATAGCTCGTTAACCCATTATTATGCACAATGCAACTTTCGACCTCAATTTCCCGTAATCAATCGACGTTTAAGTTAATGCTATTAAATTAATTATCTGTTGATTATAGTGTTCTCTTTAATTGGACATCGTAATTGCTCCGAGAAATAAGACATACGAATGACATCAAGTATGTGCTAGAATGCACGTTACAACTTATATTTTATATCAATTAAATTGAAAAATAAATAGCTAAGTGTGTTATGATGAAAATGCGTATAAAAAGGCTTTTTAATTGAATAAGGAAATCAATTTTTTTTGTCATAAAACTGTATTGATAATGATCAATTATCTTTTTTTATATTTTTATGTACCTATCAGAAGTACATAAAAAAAAAGAAATGGGTTTTGCTAGGAATATTTAACGACTGATTTGATGCATGCATGATTGGATATCATGAGCACAGCAAAATCCAGGAATTGTGAATATAAGACTACTGCTTTAATATAAAAGAATTGTTGATGAGGTTTCTTCTAGAAGATCGCCCCAAATCAACAGACGTAAAAGAATGACGTGTGATGTTGCCTGCCAACGTGTATTAGACTAGTCTAATAATCACTAGCGATGTTGTTGTTCACTCTCTATCTAACGGAACGCGTTTCGTTGATATTTTCAGTCTCACAACAAATAATTTAATAATAAATGATCAATTTAAATAAAGCTTGCCGCTATTAAAAGCACGCGATTCTGATAGTAATAATAATAATGTAACCTATATTTTAAATGGTTATTTAAGTTTACTTAAGATAAACAAGTATATACATATTAATCTAGATTACAACATCAAGTAATATGAGAGTATATGTAATAGTGGTGAATTCCCTGATAATTGTTGTGAATAGTTGATATATTACGATGTTGCTATTTAACCTTGATGAATAGAGCGGATTATGGAAGAAAAATTATAATTTCAAACACTAGAAAAAGAGTAATAAGAAATAAAAAAATTATGTTTTTATTAAATGAAATTTCCTTAACAGATGAAAATGCGAAATCGTTTTTAACATAAATCCACGTATCGACTGTTACACGGTAGCGGTGGCCAGCCTTAGACAACGAGTTAGGTGAACAATATATTTTCATTTATATCCCTTAAAGAACTTTATAAATGACCGAAAGTCTAGAAATCTAAAATCGTCAATCATTGTAGTGAAAAAAGCACTGTAACCAAAATGTCTGCTAGATTGTAGGCAATTGTTTGTGGAGGAAGAATGGTGAACTGTTCCATTAGCCTAAAGGAAGGATCCTTGTCTAACCAGTGATGACCCAGAGGTCCTAAAGACTGAAGTTAAGATGTTGTTTATATTCACAGCGGAAACTGTTTGATAGCGCGATTCAAGGTAGGTATGTTCGTCAACGCATTGATTGTAGTGGCACGTTGTAGGTGTTGAACTGTTTTTAAGCCATAGCATAGATTTTATCGCGAGCTTTGATCAAGAAATTCCGTAACGAAAATAAAAACCTAACAGGCTAACACACGATGACGTAATACATAGATGCGGCCAATACGCGTTAGAGCGGGACAGAACGCATACTGCGTATTCACATCTCTCTGACGAGATCGGTGACGTAGCGGAAGCGCGGCCGGTACAGCCGGTACGCGTTAGAGAAAAAAAATACTGCATAAATAAATAATTATAATTGCATTAAAGATAAAAAATGCTATGCGATAGCTTTACGGCAGCAGTCCCCGAGTGCCACAGGTATATTAATTTTAGTCAATAATTTATAAAAGGAAACACAAAGCGATAATGTGTCCTTGAAATCCTACTTATCTATGATTATTTATAATTCTATTTTGTTTATTTTAATTACATTGCGATTTCGATTATCGATCCGCAATAATATGCTGCTATTAATATCACATTTTCTTTGTGATAAATAATTCATTACTCGAAAATTTGTAGCGGAAGTCGTGAAATCTAAGTATCGATCGAGTTGTACAGATCGCGTGTGATAATTCGACAAATTACAGAAGTTAATTCGCAAATTGTTTCTGCTTGCGTTTTGAATATAATTATGTAGATTTGCAAGAAACACGTCAAAATATTACTCACTTAATTTATAATTTGCATTACTTTGTATTAAATTAATTACAATTGCTGCGATTCAAATTTTAAGCATCTTTTAACGTTGCATTACGACAGTTTATCGTTTTTTCGTTCTACACCTGTCTACTGTAATTTGATTTAAGAAGAAATTTATTATTGTAAAATTGTGTTTCGGTAGAGATAATTTTTCTATACACAGAGATTTTTTAATTCAGTAGCTAAAGCTATTAAATTTATTTACCTCTTTCATTTATATTTGTTCCTTTATAGGTAAGCCACGATGTTTTCCTTGTACGAGCTCTTAATTGCTTACTTTAGCGCAGAAGGTTCAAACAACGACCTCAGAGTTGAGAATCACTTTCTCACTAGGCTTACTGCTTATTAATCGTTTCTTAATGTAATACAAACGCTAAAGATTCTATGCTCTAAATAAACAACAATTATCCAATTTCCTTTGATTAATCAATCGATCATTAGCTGTTAATTACAATAATTCTAATTAAACGAACTCACGGCAACGGAAGGATACTCATGATTACAATTGTAATCATAATAATTAAATAAATTCGTTTTCAAAAACTATAACACGGTATGGATTTGTTGGTTGGTTCTGTGATGTATTAATTCATAACTATGGAATTTTTTTTCTTTTAATTTTTATGTTTGCTCTAATTTTTTTTTTATGGTGCTGCCCCTGATGTATTAATTCGTTTTTATTTACTTAAAACTATGGAATTAACTTCGAATTTTACCTAAGGTACATACTACACGATATTTATCACCTGTCTTGATCTAATTTTTTTTTAACGGTGTTTTATAGAAAATTTTATTATACACCAGTATCATATGAGCGGTTATCGTTATAGTACTTTTCTACTCTTGCCATTTTAAAGAACGAAGCGACCGTGTTGCAGCTGTCTATGGACAACAGTTAGACCTTTTTAAAGATACTATATCCTCTAGACAACTCTATAGTGGAATCACTCATGCAAAGTAAATACTATTTAGTTATGCAAGTACCTATGCATAATAAAAATTCCACATCAGATATAAAATTTATATACACAATATGAATAATTATTAATTTATGAATTCTATCAAATGTTACCTCAATAATCGATTTCTAAAAATAAATACAAATGATAACACGACTTTCTATTTCCTGTCGTAAATTCTTGAAAAATAATAATCCAATTATCTAAAACGAGTATTATTTGATATGATGTGTTATCATTACTATTCGAATATTATATTATTTAATACTCATAGTGCTATACGTGATATAAACCTTGGTCGCGGCCAAGTCGGCGGCTGTCTACTGTATCTCTCTTTATCCTTGATTTTGTAGTATCCGCCTTCACATGTCGTCCATATTTCGTACAATAAAAATATGGTCGTATACAACATATTGTAATAATTGTAATGTATACATTTCGTGGTTTTCCTGTTCTAATTGTGATTTCCAGTAAAATATTTTCCGTTTAAACAGAAGTTTTAAATATCGTTTGTTTTGATTTTAGAGTTATAGCTAGTTTAATGAAAAGAGAGCTTTTGATTACTCTATTAATGATAATGTTAAAATTATAAGTTGATATATAAATAACACTTTCATAATAAGGGGTATAATGTATGCCTGGGTAAAAAAATCTTTTTAAATCTTATGAAGTAAAGGTTTATTAAAACTTCAATGATGAAAGTTCAAGTAAGAGTTTGAGTAACTTCAGCTTTTATAATAGCTAAAAGCCTATAATATAAAAATAATTTTGACGCGATAAAAAGCACAAAAAGATTACGTTATTTGATTAGACCTAATTACATTTGTAATTAACTTCCACGTATCATTCCCTTTGTTTTATGACTAACATTACCAATATATTTTTGCGCGACTCGAACTGGAGTTACTCAAAATTGATCTTTATTGCTAGGCAATAAGGTGTATAGGTTTTTATTCGAAGAACCATTGGACGTAGATGTCTTAGGTCGAGATAAGTTTCCATGTTATTAAGGTATAATTTACGATGCAAATTATTGCTATTTTGTTAATTTTCATTCGTAGTGCGGCTCGTTTGTTTTTATATTACCTAGGGCTTTTGTTTATTTTAATAGATGTATTTGATTAGGTATTTTTAATCGCGAATAGCAAATACCGTTTTCAATAATACAAGTTTTTACTTAAAGTGAAAACTTTATTTATTTTGGAAAGTTCCAAGTGTTTTAACTTATGGTTTTCAGGACATTTCCTCCGTAAATGTCTTCATTGTCTGTTTAACTTGAGCTTATATCATGCGAGTATAAAGTTACTACAAATAATTTTAATACCTACGTGCACAGCCTTCCGTGCTTTACACGTGTCGTATTTTGTTTTATAGAACAGGGAAACGGACAGTAAGCTCACCTGATGTTAAGTGATATTGGTTATCGTCGGTGATGTCGTCTATTGTCGAACTAAAGGTTAGATTTGAAAATGCCACTTAGGGCGATTCTTCTGTTCAATGATTCTAGCATATCTTTGCATGTCATTGCTTGTGTGTGCAATTGATATTCAATTACGTTTTTTACATACGACAGCCCGCTGTCTCATTTCTGTAGAGTCGAGACTTAGCGCTTATGTCATTTCGTTACGTTGAGGGCATCAAATCGCCATTTTTTTACATTTCCTTTCCATGTTAAATAAACTTACGAACCAAAAAATTCATGAAATGTTCTGTTATAGAGGCGTATAAAACCTACTAATAATTTTGACCTCGAAGTAGCTTCAATTATATGAATGTTTATCAAGAATTACATAAGTTCTGCAATCATGGTCAATAAAGAATTTATTATGGTTTATTAAACCCTTAAACCTCACTACAAAGTTGAACGAAATAACCAGAATATGTTATTATACGTAATACATAATGTCATATATCTCAGTTAATTGCACATAATTGATTGAAATGCGTAGAAATAAACCAAAGTATATTCTTAGTCTATGATTTATATTGTCTTTGTACTCTGTGCTAATCATAGCGTTTTTTCATAAAAATATTCTATAAGTAATAAAATATTTATAGGATATGTGTCATTGAAATTAGCACTCTTTTTCTTCATTATTTGAAAAAAAAATTCATCTAAGATGGTTTGCAAAATACGAACTGAGCACTGTTGACCTAGTAGCTTCAGAGTGCGACTCTCATACATCTAAGGTCGCAGGTGTATAATGTACATCAATTTACTTAATATCTATGTGCGGATTTAACACTCGCTTGTACGGTGAAGAAAAACATCGTGAGGACACCGGAATGCCTTAAAGTCTGCAAAAAAGTCGACGGCGTGCACAGAAAATTGATCACCTATTTGCTTACTAGAAAAAAAAAGATCACGAAATATAGTAATGTGAGGCCCAGCCCTAAAGAGGTTATAGCACCACAATTTTTTAAATGTTTTCTACAGTTACTTGAAACATACAAATCGTATGGTATAATTTAAAAGGAATATCTAGAATTCGAATAACAACCATTACAAATTGATATATTCATTAGTATTATAATTAATTCAATGCATAATAAAACGTAATGATGCCAATATAAATTTCCATAGCTATGAATCGATATTGTAATAGCATCACGATATTTTGCAGTAACCATATAATTACTTTAAAATATATTTTCAACCCAATTCGACTTAGAATCCTACATAAAAAGATCGTACGAATTATTAAAAGGTGGTAAAAGACGTCTAAGACGGCTTTCTGGTTATGTAAGTGTCTATGGGCGGTAGTATCAATATACAAGTGAGCCCGTTTGCCCCCTGTTCTTTAATAATAGTATAAGTAAAGACAAAGATAGTAAGACATCTTGAAAGATAGTAAAAGTCTTAGTAAGACTTAAAAGAAACAAATAGTTTAAAGAAATCACCTAAAAGTTTAACGTTTCGATTTCACAAAATTTATTTATTCATTGTAGTTTAAGGTAGAACAAATTATTTCCAATCAAAAGTTTAATAGCAAGTCCCACACTGCAATCAAAAAGGACCTCGGATTAAATGTTATATAAATGAATAAAACATGAATAAGATTAATTTTATACACGAATGAGTCTAATAGCAGTTACAAAAATTCTTTATTACAGACACATTTGAAAACAATGCAATGCATTTTAATTTGTTTAGTGAATTAACGTTTAAATTGATTTTTCAATGAATGGCGCATAATAACACGGTGGCGATCTTATCATCTATTATTACATATATTGATCGAATTTCAACGAATTTATTAAAACGTACGTTTGTTAACCTTGCATTCTAACGGTTTTAATTCGTAGAAAAGCAATCAGGTTAATATTTTTCATTTCAACCTATCGAATTGACTTTTAATTTCTACAGTGCCAATATTATAAAATCTTTTTATTTTTTAATACAACACATGTTCAGTAATACAATTCTAAATATTGACAATACAGTCAAGTTCCACATCCTAACTAAATGGAAGATGTTCTGCATGTTGATTGTTGTCATTAAGTGGTTTTCCAATAAGTAAAAATAAATCTGGCCAATTGCCTAATTCAAAATGGCGTTACACTTTTCTAGACACATGCCACTGTCTGACAGATGACACTGACAGTTAAATTAGTAATATTTATATTAAAGTTGCGTACGTTGTTAAATTCTAGATATTTTGGAAGTTTTTTAGTTGACAATTTTCCGATTTAAAGTCTAAATATTTTACGAAAGTAAATTGTCAAAGTGACGGATAGATAGATGACAAAAGCCAAGTTGCCTGTTAGGACCAATTTAATGTGGAAACTATTGCGATTTTTTTTGTAGTAGGTGCTATACCTTACAGGCAACAAAGACTGCACAAATAAATCTACAGTTATTCAAGATATATTTAATTAATATTAACATTAAAATTCGATACAATATGACGTGTTAATTGTTAATAGTTCTCAGTAAAACACACAAAATTATTTCCTTCAAAATTCGATGAAAGAGGCACGTCCAACAGCATTAATAATTTAGTTTAAGAGATTTTAAAATTTCAGTAAAAATAGGGTTAAATAAATACCTACATATATAATGAAAATTAATCTACTAATACATATACATGAGAACAATATGGCAATAAATTTTAAGTTTAATGCGTACGCGCTTTCCGCTGTATGCGTTTACGGAAACACTATTCAACGTCATAAAAAAGCAGTTATATTGACTTATTATTTTTATTTTCTTTTGTTTTCTTAATTGATTTCTTAAATGTGTATATCAGGGTAACACATAAACGTTTTCTTGTCTGTTAATATAAGCTGCTTTTGTGAGTTTAAACGTAGTACAATCACGCCTTAGACGTTCAATGTGCAATAATTATAAAGATATGAAAGGCAAGCCAAGGAGTCTTCACGCTCAAGCGTCGAGTATTAAATCGCTCATGCGAAACTAAACAGCTTGTCTTAGATTTAAACTATTTTTTTATTCTAGCATGAGCTTGTGCATCAAAATACTCAACAAACTATATGTGGCACAATAATAAAGGTAACAAGTCCTTTACGAAAAATTGATTAGTATCATCTTCATCGACATTTACGTGTCATAGATATATAAAAGTGCATCCCATTGAAGAAACATTCATTGTAATAATTAATTACTACAACTCCATAACTAGGGGTGACGCATGTGAGCAAAAAATATATTCATAAAAGCTAATTAGTCGCTATTTAATTATTGCAAAACATAAATTTACATGACAATCCATATAAGGATAATGTGATCGAGTGCGTAATATAAAGATATATTTAATACAGAGAATAAAACACACAAATAAAACTTAAACCAGACACAGGATTATTAAACTACGACTGTCTAGACAAACTACAAATACAAAAACGAAGGAAATGCATTATTATTTACCTAAAGGATCACATAATTAACAAAAAATAATATAAAAAATAGTTATAGACTCGACTAGACCTCGTGGCTCGTGTTGACTTTCCATTTATACAAAGCTACTCTGTGGAGTTGATGTGTCAAATATCAGTGACAGCCGAATTTAGGGTTGCTAGTGCCACTAGATACTGATTGACTAAAAGTATTGAAAGGGAATGCACAGATAACTAAATTCATTAATTTACGCTTTCGTATGTCCAAAAAAGGTTTTTTTTATAAAGTTCATGTTTTGTTCGGGAGTTAATTTTACAATATTTGCATTCACAGCCCTAATATAACGGTTTCACATTAACCTGCGTTCCGGTTTCGTGCTAATGAACAATTATACAAACTACACACATACGATCGATATTAGCAATTTTAAATAGGTACATTGTATAATACTCCCACGACTCGTAATTGTTGCGCTGACAAGAAAAATAGGTGTCATTTTCATAACGGTTCATTATTGATGCAAAAACTGATCAAGTTGATTGAGGAAGATGTGATTAAAGTTGAACGTTTTTCTTGTTAGAAACACTACAAGTGTCGGCTTGTTATCAGATTACTGTAGGTTTTATCTCGTCCGTGGTTATACGGTAAGTAAGCGACTCTTTTCGTTATATAATAGTCAAAACGGGGATTATCTAAGTTCTAATTTTAAATACCAAAAAATAGATTCGTGTTTTCGGCAATTATAAGACAGATTAAAGTCTTTATACATATACTCGTAGTATAGTAAATATATTAGGGTCATTCTCAATCATATGGGATTATTCACATGTAGAGAAGAAGCAGGTTATAAGACATTTAACTTGTTATAATTCAACGGTTTGCATAATTGATAATAAATAATTCAAGTAATTAACGAATTGAGTAAACCGTTCATTTTTTAAATGTTAAAAATTCACAGTTATATAACTAGGTTCATTGTATACATTGCGCAAAATCAGAATGGACTGACAGTACGAGGTGACGTGTTGACAAGTCACGTGATATATTTTTTCATGATTACGATACTCTGACAAAAGTGATAATAAGTAAGTCGATAAGTTTTACGACAGCGAACTTTGCGGGGGTAATTATACTATGTTTCGGCGTGATAGAACTAAAGAAACATCACATAAAAAATATGGGGGAGGTTTGTTAATTTTTATATCTCCTAAATTGCAGGCTTATGAAAGACCTGAATGGAACTGCACTAACGTCGAAACTTTGTGGCTTACTATACCAGAAAATTCACTTGGAGCTAATGGTCGGCGTAATCTTCATATTGGATTGGTCTATATACCTCCCGATTCTAAGCAGCCGCAACGACTTATGACGTTTATTTCCTCATTCAGTCATATAATTGAATCAAACCCAAATGATTACTTCATAATTGTTGGTGACTTTAATCTTCCTATCATTAACTGGTCTCCCACGGGACCTATTATTTTAAAGCAGGGTACGACCCAGTTACAAGAAATCTCCGAAGATTTCATAAAAAAGTTAAATTCTTCTGGCCTAACACAACATAATTTTATTCCCAATATTTGTAACAATGTGTTGGATTTAATATTAAGTAATGTCTCTCTAGATAATACCAGAGCTGACATAGCATTGGTTAAACCCGATATGCATCACCCCTGTTTAAGTATTGATGCAACTGACTTACTTCTGCGCAAAATGTCTCCAAAAGTTGGTCAAAAGTATAATTTCTATCGCGGTAATTACGAAGCTATTAATCAGGAACTAAGCGAGGTCAACTGGACACAGCATCTTAATGGAGACACTATAGATGAAGTTACAACAAAATTTTATGATATTGTGAATAGAACTATTATAAACAATGTCCCAATAAGCCGTAATAAATGCAATAACAAGTACCCCGTGTGGTACACTAAGTCTCTGATACACGTCATAAAAGAAAAACTAAAAGCTCATAGACGTTGGAAAATGTACAAGAACCCGCGAGACTATGACGAGTTCTCGTTGTTACGAGTAGGCAAAAGCGTATATCCAAAAAGTGCATGCTATCTTATGAATAGCATGTACAAGATAACATGGCTAAGAATCCTAAGGCGTTGTGGTCATACTTAAGAAACAAGAGGCAATGTAAATCTGGGTACCCTAGTATGCTAGTTCTTGGAGATGAGTCATATAAATCGGAGGCTGAGATTTGTGAGGGTTTTAATAAATTCTTCAACAGCGTCTTCCACCATGACCTACCTGAACTACCTGAGTCAGATATCATATATAATAACATTCACATAACGGAACACGACGTCTTTAAAGCTATAAAAAATTTAAATATAAACAAGGGTCCAGGTAGTGACGGAATACCAGCAGTTTTCCTACAAAGATGTAGTAAGGAACTTGCAGCACCACTATCACATATATATAATCTGTCCCTTAACACATTCTGTGCATTCCCTTTAAAATGGAAAGAAGCACATGTAGTTCCTATTCATAAAAAAGGCTCCAAAAACAGAATTGACCATTATCGACCTATCTCAATCCTTAATTATTTTAGCAAACTGTTCGAAAAACTAGTACATAATGTTATAAGTCCATTAATCACTAAACAACTACCGGAGCAACAACACGGCTTTACTAAAAATCGCTCAACAGTTTCTAATTTGACTATTTTTACTGACTATATACTGAGAGGTATGTATGAGGGTGACCAAATTGACGCTATCTACACGGATATAGAAAAAGCTTTTGATCGCGTTGATCATATTATCCTGTTACATAAGCTTTTCTCCCTTGGAATACGTGGTGACCTTTACAGATGGATAAAGTCATACATAACTAACAGACGGCAAGCAACAGTAATATGCGGGTACAAAAGCATGTTCACTAACATTACATCAGGAGTACCCCAAGGTTCAATACTTGGCCCATTATTATTTAATGCTTATTTGTACGATATAAAATATTGTTTTCACTTTTCTAAACATCTTATGTTCGCGGATGACCAAAAAATTTTCTTAAGAATAAAATCAATAGATAACTGTAATCAAATTCAACAAGATCTTAATAGGTTAGAAATATACTACAAACAAAATAAACTTTCAATAAATATAAACAAATGTAATAAGATAATTTTTTCGCGTAAAAACAAAAAAATTCAATACACTTACAAAATCGATAACACCCCAATAAAACAAGTAAAATTAGTAAAAGACCTGGGAATACTATTAGATGAAAAAATGGGCCTATCACAACATATCGATGACATAACAGGCAAAGCGTATATGCAACTAGGATTTGTCAAGCGGTCATGCAAGACATTTAATAACATACATTGCATTAAAAGCTTATATTTTGCTTATGTTAGAAGCGTGCTGGAGTATGCGAGTGTTATGTGGTCTCCATATTATACAAAATATAAAAAAGCAATAGAAAATATACAAAAAAAGTTTGTAAAATTCCTTAGTTTTAAAAAATACCAATGCTTCGATAGTTATGCTCATTCTTGCACTTATTTTAATTTAGACTCATTAGAAAGTCGGCGAAGTCAGCAAGACCTGCTTTTTTTACATGCTATTCTTCATGGGCGGATCGATAGCCCCTATTTGCTGTCGTTAATTTCTTTTAAAATTCCTTCTCAATATGCGACAAGACACTCAAAATTGTTCCATGTGCCTCGTACAAACTCGAATTACCTGCATAATTCACCAATGTTTCGGGTTTTATCTAACTATGACACTAATTATGAGGAATTTGATATTTTCCACCTCACCAAGGAACATGTGAGAAAATATTTGAAGGGGCGGGAAGACTCGAATTTTGTTTAGGTTGTATTTGGTATTATTTTTTGTTTTAAATATTAAATTTCAGTTTTCTGTATATATTTTTTCTATTGATGCGCTTATTTGTTTCATTTTTTTTATATAATATTGTTTATCTATGTAATCTGTTTTGGCTTTTTGTACTGTATAAGTGTTTGTTTTGTAATATTATGTATGTTAGCTGTAAGATTACTTATAATTAAATAAATAAATAAATAAAAGTGATATGAAATTCCTACGGACACAAACATTTTATATAAACTGCCTGCTGGTCTTCTCCAAACTCAAACCGTTTTCCAAGAATTGATTTTAACACCCTACCAAAGTGCTGATTCAAATAAGTATGACGTTATTTTAAACTAAAAACACATGTAATAGACACGTTTTTGAATCTCCTTTATATAATTTTTTAGGCTAGTAGTAAACAGTCTTCCATGGGCCTGAGACAAATCTCTTACGAGAGCGTCACCGCTACATTAGCGGTGCCGCAAGTCCGCAAAGTGCCGCAAGTCTCACATACGTCATCGATTTTTGGATCGTAAATTTAGCCACTAGGTTAACACTGCTTTAAAATTGATCCATATGCATGTACCACGAAAGAAGAGAAACTATAACATTGAAATCGAAATGATATTGAAATAACGGGGTAAGCCTGCTGTTTCCGCAATGTAACTACTCGTAAGGTGCGTTTGCGGGCGTGTTGTGTCCGCAATTATCGCCCGCATCGTGTTGTAATGCGTACTTGTGGACTCAGTGAAAGTAAAGGCTAGGGGTGAATTTTTCTATACGTGTTAGACCTTTGTTCGTTGATAGTAATAAAAACTTGTTTAATGAGGAGTGAGCACGAGTCTGTTCAAATACCAAGCCGTCTTTTTAATGTTTTAATATGCAGTCGTATATGAAACTAGTTTATCTCATACATTTTGATAAAACCATTTTCCGAATACATACATTTTTTATTTATATATAAAGTCCAATTAGCTTTTATATTAAGATTCTCCATTTTCCGTCACCCCATCTATAATAATACGCGTGAAATTATGTTTTATTATCTTTTGCCAGTTCACTGTTGTATTGTTGAGTGTTCAGTGTAACAAAACATACGATTGGCGCCAAAACTCAGAACGCCGCGCTGTTGCGTCTGTTGCGATTAAGCGATCGCCACAGATTAGTAAATATTTTAATATGCCAAATATCGATATTGGATAATAAAATATCTAAAAGAAACTCGTTTGTCAAATATAAACATTGTTAGGTTAGAACTTAGAACCAACACGTAAAATAATGTTGTGTTACTCTGTGGATAAGTTATCTGTATTTCTCTTTAGTATACTTTCTTGGGAACTGTTATATATATATATTTACATTACTATTTAAAGCTGTTTATTATATTACAACGATTAGAGTTAAATGTTACAAGGAGAACTGATTAAATTAACGTTCAACGTACAAACTAATTGCTTATGTTAAATTGGTAATGTAGCCTGTTTCACTGATAAGATATGGATATACTAAACCAACCCTTTTAGTTGTTTACCTTGAAGTTATCAAGGACTAACTAAACGGGACTAAGACTGCTTTCAAATAAAAAAAATCTAAGACATAATGCGGTAGAAAATACGCTAGTGTGGAATTAAAATTAGAAGATTATTTAGAATACTTTCATATAAGAAAATAAGTTTTTATTAATAAGTCAAGCTAGATAAAGTAAACAATTGAATTTAGAATGGCGATAAGTAGTTAAACACTTGTATCTCAAAATTTTGTTTTCATTCGTTCTGACATGACATTTTACGTCAAAAATTACGTTTAATTAATTTTCCACATCGCACCCTTAATACAAAGCCCTAACTCAAACTTTTGGTAAAGTGAGATTTTAAATGCTAAAGGCGTTGAAAGAGAAGTTTAAAAATGTTCAAAGCAAAAATGAAAAAAACACTAGGTTCGCCTCTCTCACACCCCTGCAGCGCACTCCCGATGTTAACTACTAGTTACTAATTGGTAAAGTGTCCATATTTAAAGAAGTTAGAATGTTAAAATGTTACGCATTTCAAATTTGTATCACCATATGACAAAAATAAAGATGAGTTTCGGTACCACCATTTAAAATTCTAAAGAACAATTCCATAATATAGGTATTATACAAAACGCAGTTAATTATCATAACTTTAATAAATATAATTTAATTTAAAAAACAAGCCAGAGTGGAACAATTTAAAGAATTATGCTTTTCTATTACCGAGGGTACCTACATAGGTTTCTAGCAAATTACTTTACTTTTCAAATTGTTCCCGATTTTTATAATGTTGTAAGATCAACGCTACGCATATTGAGCTGTATCGAACTTGTACAATGTTGGTAGCGCTGTCGCTATTGGTATTCACAGTGTAAGGGCGCTGTTTTATTGCTGACGCGTGGTTATGGCTGATACTGATTTCGCGATTATGGAGCATTTATTGCGCGATTAATGATATCGCATTGGTACTTAATCTTTACGGGTTTATTGCATCTTTCAATCGTAGAATTGGTAATACAGACTATAGAAACGTTTGTGTTTTCATAAATACATTATTTCTTTATTATTTTAGCATTAGTGAAGGATGTAATCAACATGTAGTAATTATATATAATCATTAAAAACTTAAACTTAAATTATAATTAATCCGCGTTAACAGTATTTTATACCTGAGCGGGTACCAGCTAATATATTTAAAAATTAACTTATATATTTAAAAAAACTGATACTAAATAATATAAGTTCCACTTACAAAACTTAGTGAAAACATGTATTTAACGTTCCATAGAGCAAAAAATGCATTGAAGTTTCCCTGTAAATGCTACTTTACATGATATTTCCATAATATCTTTTAAGTAATAGTTAATCTAGATACTAAGTAGGTACCTCAAACGATAAAATCTCTATTTTCAAAATTGAACCAAATTTATTTTCATTTCATCAATTGTATCCAAATTTTCGAAGAGCAGATAACTTTTTCTTCGCTGGATCAGAATGGTGGAGGACCTGAGGCAACTGATAGCCAATAGCGGGAAGTGGCACAGGACAGGGAATGATTAAAGTTTCTCGTTTCGGAAATTTCCATTTTGGGTCGCGAAGCGGAGTGAATATGAGATATAATTAAAAGTATATATTTAATTGCAATTGGTTAATCATTTTTAAACCTGATTTTGTACAAGTTTTCTCGTACAAGAAATACCAAATAAACTGTCATATAGAAACTCTACTGGTTTATATGTTATACTTGCCCAATTAAACATATTTCATTTAAGAATTTTATTTGAAGTAAAGAATGAATAATTTGAATATTTTTACTTGAATTGAAATATCACATCAGTATTTCGGGTTTGCAGATAATTTATTGTAATCTTGTTGTCTGACTCCGTAATTTATTGCATTTTAAAGCCTTATTGCTATTCTAGCCTCAGGCTCGGTGCAGTGTGCTCATGGCCTTAAACCTGACACTATGTGTGTACTATAAGAGCTGACGAACATTTTTAACCTCATTTTTAAATATTAAATTATAAAAAATATGCTCATAATTTATATTATAAACAGCGAATATTGATCACGTCTCAAATGTTTATAAAGTAGCACTATAACCTTATCAGCATCGAGCGAGTAAAGCCCATCGGGCCTTGCACTGGTCGAGCAGAAACTTCAGAAAACGGCCCTGTTTTGTGATTTTTGCTTCCAGTTTGTGATTCATATGGTTTCCAATCCAGGAAGATCTCCAGGTCCTGCTCAATACCATCCCGACATATTACCACGTCAAGTTTATAACATTTACTTTATAACCTAATGGTATTTTTATTACGTAAATTACAGATTTGTTTTAATTCTTGGGTACTAGCACAAGAACGGGTAATT
>CAJOBZ010000023.1:2252500-2325000 GCA_905332375.1 Pieris macdunnoughi | reverse complement strand
TATTAATAAACTCCACGTATATCAGCCTGGGCACGCAATCTTGACAAGATATTACTTTAAAAACTCAATAAAAATACTTCATATTTTAGGAAATTTATAATTTTTTTCGTTAACAAATTCTTTTATTATTTAGTTAACCACTTAAATAAGGCCATAGCATAAAAAAATAGAAACAAATATAGAACTGATATCTGGCCTTAATAACAGATGCCGCGTGTAGAAGCAGAATGCTTACTATTGTACAATTAGCAAGAATTGATATATTTAAGTATCTTAAGTCATGATGAGGCAGTAGTGACGTATTCGCAATTAATACTCGACGCGTCGCCGTCGAAGCCTGGCGTCACAAAAGGAGATATTTCAAGATTTATTTCCCTCCATCGCTAAAAGGTTCGGTAGAGTCACCGTACGATAAGTAGTTAAGTATAATTAGTCGCCACGCGACCACCGGACGTGCTTTCGAACTTATTCGAATTTTAAAATACTACTTTGTTTTACTAGCGATTTATAGTAACGTTATTTGTTTAGCCGCTTGTAAAATTTATACAAGTTATATATAAACAAACTATAAGTTACCTACTACGCCATCAAAGTAAAGTAAATAATACCTGTCATAGCATTCTTATACAATATGAATGTTAGCTATAAAAGTAACAGTCTCGTAGTAGAGACATTAGAGTTAAAAGTCTAAATTATCTTACCGAAAATAAGTTTGAAGTCTGTAAGCGGCTTACCTGCAAACAATCGAAAATTAAATAAGATATTGTCATGTCTATATTAGAAATATGCAGCCTATAATTGTGAAAAAGTAGTCCTGATAATGACATTACAATTAGCCGTCGCCAAAAGATTCGGTGCGTGCCAACACGGCGAGTTTGCGTGTTTAAGGGTCAGCGCAGACAGGCCTACAGCCACTTGTGGCTACGTGTATTAAACAATTCTGAGGTCCATTAAATAATAATAGCTAGAGAAATACAACGCCTTTTTTCTTGATGGTGGTTTCTGTGATGATGTGATGATGATGATGGTGGACGATGGTTTCTTTGTTAAGAATATGTTTTATAATTACGCTTTAATTTTTACGTATTTCAAAATTGACTTTTGGTTAGTTTAAAATCATATTGAAAATCGCATTATGAAAATGCTTCGGGTTTAGCCTTATGGTTAACACATGTGAACTAAGAATGTCATTGGCTAGTTAGAATTTTGAACCAAATAATAGTTAGTTTCGTTTAACGGCTAGATTTACCAAATTCAAATCATTATAATGATATTAACTAATCAGTGTTCATGTATATGAAAAGTTTATTGCTTTATCTTTATTGTCTTTGGGTTATCGACTGTGCAGACTACGACGTATAACATAGTATTTATCATAAATTTGATTTTGATGTTTTGCAACGCTGACAATTTAGCACGTCTGCGCGGTCTCTTAGCGAGTTACAACGAAACTGTCATTCCTGAGACATCCTATGGCCTCCGAGACCGCATCCTCTTTATCTTCGGCGCCTTCGACAAATTACGTCGGCTCCAAAAAGTCAACGAGCTTATCACAAAACGTTAGAGCGTGTGTTAGTTGCTTGTTCGTCGTTTCTTTTAATTTCGTCGTATAGTTTTTGTTATGTCCTCATTTTAGGGTTATCTTGGTCTGCGTGCCTCCGTCACATATTTTTGTCTGGTGCCCTTTTTGTTACATTTTTGATGATTATGCTCACTTAATATGTTAGTGTCATTATTTATAGACTAAATTTTCTGTTGTCTTTTAAATTTCGATTTTTATGTTACTTGTGTAGGCTTGATGTGGTTAGTATTGTTTGATAAAATTTACTTAGATGAACCTAAATCTACACTACTTACATATTTTTGATTTTACTTTTCTAATTCAGTTTAAAATTTATAGATTAGTGAAACATTATATCAACTTTGACCGACTATATATAATCTATAATCCTCGAATACTTAATTAATAGCTTGGTGTTAAATTTATTTTTGTATGTTCGTCCGTTGTTGGAATCTTTTTCTAGGTATACCAAAATGAAATCTGTACTCACAAAAATAATCCAACACTGAACTTAATATTCAAAAAGTCTTGTACTTAATAATATTAAGATATATATTATTATAATAAATAAATAATCTATTATTACACCTTGCTACAAACTGAAACAAGGCCACTTTTATTACAACTGTTTCTCATACTGCAAACTTTTTTGTTAGCAATATTTGGTTCTCCTAGGTTCTGTTTATCAATTAAGTAGAGAAATTATCAATAACGTTGTTTTTACTTTATCTAGTAGGTATTACTCCTCCTCATTTGGCATCTTTAGATACTTTTATAATCAGTTTAAAAAACAAACATTTTACAATTTTTACTTAAAATGCAAAATTAAACACCTTTACGGTTTTTAGTGTAATTGGTGCTTAAAGTCGTGTCAGCAAAAGCTTTCTTATAGTAATTTTATGTAGGAAGATGCTTTCGGATAGGAGCTAAACAAAAGTAAACAATCAATATTAAACTTAACTAACCTTATTTCATAGCAACAAATCTCTCATCGCCCAATATTCAAATACAGCACATTTAATAAATTAAACAATTAACAGAACGAGCTGCGAACACAACTGGTTTAAAGATGCAACTGCCGCGTGCTTCATCCATAATTCAAATACAACATGGGCCCCAGGCTCCGCCCCTGTGCCACACCAGCCAATAGCTCAACATCTTTAAAACCCCGCCCGCTATAAATTGAATTCCCCTCTGTATTGAATTGTCCTATTCAATAATATTAAATGTGCCGACATGCTAATGTAACAAGGTACATCCTTAGTACTATTGGTGGTGCGAGTGTCGGGTGCAAACAAAGTGCGTTCTTAAAAAGTCAAATGAAATCCCTATTCGAAATATTAAAAAAAGTTCCTTGCCAATTATCGAATGCACGTGTCAACTCTTTTCACTCAGTGCAGTGATTGGTCAGTTGGGTAATTGGGTGGGCGAAATCAGTTTGAGCTCAGTTACAGAATCACCATCTACTGAACGTTTTCTAATTGCCACTATCTAGTAATAATTAATAATAATAATTAAGCCTCATTTATTCCTTGAAACATTTACAAAATATACACACACTTAAAATAAAGAAATTACATTTCTTTTTCAAGGACTTCTTAGAGAGTATAGGCCTCCTCCAATTGGCTCCATCTCTCTCTGTCTTGGGAATTTTTCTCCCAATCTTCTCCACCAACTTTCTTAAGTTCGTCAGCCTACCATACAAGAGCGGCCTCTCTTTCTTTTTCCTGGTGTCTAATAGTCTATACACCTACAACCTTTTAGGCCAGGGCCTCAGATTTTTGCATCTGTTTCGTAATTATTTCTAATCGGTAAATAGGTTATCAACCTTCTGTGCCTGAAACACGCCCTCGACATTTAACACCGCGAGCTAGTGTTAAATAAGCACTTAGAAAGTCCTTTGGTGAACAGCCGGAGATCGAACCTACCCCAAGGATGAGAGTCGCATGCTTAAGCTACTAGGCCAACATTGCTATATCTGTATAGTATCACTTTTAACAGCTAAGTTCAAAAATAAGTTCACTAATTTATTATTATTTTTATTACTATTAAGGTTATTATAGCTATACCTAGGCCGTAAGATGCGCAGACGTCACTTCTTAAATATACACTTCAAACTTTTACCCGCCACGCAAAATCTACCCTTATTTATAAAACAAAAGTCTTATTACATTGATTTAACTGTCTCTTATTATTACAATGTAAACACAATGTATCAGAAGGAGACGGATGAGTAGGGTTAAAACATTTAAGTTAAGGTTTTATGAATAATTAAAATACCCACTTAAGCACTTAAGTTAATAAGTGAAATGTAGAAAATGCGAGAGCACCAGCCGTTAAATCATTGCCAAACGTCTTCTAATCAATAACTAGTTTAGTTTACTCTTATTTAAATCCTTTTACGATTAATTTATCTATTCGTAGTAATTGATTTAGACCAATGATAAATTTAACAGGAAATTCCATAAGCGTCATTGGATTATCTGAGCCAATATTTCGTGAAGGCGAAATGACTTTTAGATAAACATTCGTCGATCCGGGTTCAATGCCGCAACAGTCACGAGCTCGACCACTTTACTTTAAGTACTGATGTTAATATTTTATTTTTGAAATACTATTCATGAAATAACGGGATCGATTTAACATTTTGGTTCAAATGTTTTAATTTGTGTGGCTTAATACTTTCTTTACTATCTTTAATCACAGCATTAGTAGCTCGCCAAGTAGCAGCTCTTTAGTTACGATGAATATTATTTTAAATTTCATATCCACTTCAACAAGATATAGACTAGCTTACAATATAAGGTCATTTCAGTTATATTTATCTAGACTAGGTATCAAATACTTTAACTGATCTCCTCTTTTTACTATCATTTTATTAACATTGCAAAAGCATCAATATTTTTGTTCTTATCACTCAGTATCACTTTGGAAATAGATAAACGGGACAGAAGTTATTGTTTAATGCCGGGAATATAAAAACATTACGCTTTTAAATTTATTTTGTTTCTCTCCTTTATTCACTCACTTATAACGCCAACTATTGAATGTTTTGTTCCTATCACTCTGCAATCAAATAAAGTTAATTTAGTTACTGTACCCACTATCAGGAATATTAGGGCTGGCTCCTCTAGGTATTTTGAACACTCAACGTAAGTATAAGTTCTGAATTCTCAGAATGCTTCGACTTATAATGCTTAAAATTTTAAATGTATTTGACAATAATAGGCTTTGTTAAGGTTTAGACTTAACCAAAAGAGGTAGCACTTTGCTATCCAATGAATAGGACTTTTGAGAATCCCCAAAAAGTGCAAATCAAGCATTATTAAATTGTACAAATCCTTTCTAATACAAATTAGTTTTGCAAGAAATGGATTACACCAAAAGTGTTAACAAAAGATATCCAGTAGGCAATTACCCAAAATTCCTTTATGGGTACGTTTTTTGCATGGTTTTTCTAGTCTTTGTTTGTTGGCACAATTTGTCAGTTTGTCCTTTTGAGGTAGCCGCAGACGCAAAAAATTTCGGAAGTAATAGACGGCGCCTCGGTATTGGCAATTCAATTCGCAGTATGGAAATGTAGGCTTTAATGTGTAATTATTAGAGCTGGTTTCCCGTGATACTTTTTTTGGACACGTGTCGGCTTTTTCACTAATGATAGGTGTTCAAATCAACACGTAGTGTGGTCCGGATGTTACCTCTGTCATCAGGATAAGTTTTTCTTTTAATGCTGTTTGATTTGCCTTTATAATGTAGATGAACTTGACAATCAGTCTCGTGACAGTCTAAATGTTTTCTGTACCAAAAAAGAACTTGCTTTTAATATTTACAATAAAAACAGAAAGAAGTGAAATTAAATTTAAAGTTAGACTTTTGAGATTGGAGTATTGTTCTGAAACAGTTCCACAGAAAAAGTAATAGACAAATATGATAGCAGAACGGTAAGCCAAACAGAGTATACAATATTTAGGTGATGATACATAAAAAGACGACAAAAACACTAATAAAATTATAATAATAAAAGATGATGGCAAGGCTAAAAAAGTAGAACAATTGTTTCTTAAATTAAGTTGTAGAGGAGTGCGAGAACAGCATCAGTTTTAACATAGTAAAGTATCTTAGTACCTTAGTAGTACTTAGTACATTCTGTAAAGAGGTGCGCGGAATCATCATCATCAATACAAGGTAGGTTGAAATTTATAAGTACAAAAAGTTAAACAGTTTAACAAACCACAGAATGATATATAAAGGAAAATATGGATTGGTAACTTTCGCAGTCAGCTAAAAAACGATAACAGTGGTAACAGTTATCCTATTTTGAATTAACGTACCTATCTATTTTTTGTATGTGTCTAAAAATAAGATTCAAAAACTATACTTAGCGCCAAGTCTGACTCCCTTACATCAAAAAACTATCAAATTAAATAGTATTTCCAACCAAGAAAAGAGCGTTCCAATTCCTAAAAGGCCGGCAACGCAATTGAGCCTGGCATTAAGAGTGTCCATGGGCATTATTATAAAAAAACAAATTTGAACGCTAAGCGCGCCTCTGAATAGCTCCTTACATATACAAAATTACTTTAAAAATTTACTTTTCGCGTTAATATATTTTCATAGAAATAAAACATTCAACAGCTACATTTAAAACAGGTAAATAAAAGTTATGTCATAATATATTCGATACTGATCAAATACCACGTCAGTATGTTTATTTCAATATGTATATTTCTGGACGTATTTGCTACAATTTATCGACCATAGATTTTTGAAATAACACACTTTATATCAGTGCCTATATTCAATAGAAACATAAAAACAGTAGTATTTATAATTCGTTGATGTTTTTATTACGTGAAGCGACAGTCGTTAACTGCATTGTAACACGAAATTAGTTCAAAACAATTACACCGATAAACATCTCACTCTGACTTTTATGTTATTCATCGTTAAAAATGATTAATTCCATCAATTTCCGTTTACAGCATTAACGGCTATTTGTTATTTTCAAAATAAGTGGCTGATAGGTTTTAGGAAATCTTATTTTTGCAAGCTCCCTTATTAATAAAAACTAATTGCACTCTTTTTACAAAACATAATCCTCATCTCTGTCTGTCCAACTAGAATTACCGTGTGATGAAAAGAGACAGTTGAAATAGAACGGTGCAATTAGATAGTTTTAATGAATATAAATCAGTAAATTGGAACAACATAACATACGCTTATAGGTAACGTTTCTCCTTTAGCTATGTCAATATTACATTAAAGATAAAACTTAATCATATCTACATTTTATTAATATGACTATCAGATATTTGACAGTAGAGTATAGTATTGTCAGGATTGTTATTGACATTACGTCACTAATTATCGAATACATGAATTTGCGTACAGAGACAACTGCATCCTCAATGCCCGCTCTTAATTCTGTACATTATATCTTTGGATAACAGGAGCCGTGTATAATAATTTTCCTCTACTTGATTTGTGATAACAGTAGAGCATTCTATAGATAATGTCATCTTTTATAAAAACAATTACATATGTGAATTGATTTCTAAAGACCTTATTATAAAACGTAGGCTTGAAATAATATCGTGTCTGTTGCCATGTTTATTAATAATTGTAAAATAAGATTTATATTTTAGACATATTTAATTATCAACTTGATCTTTATAAATTTAAAACATGACGTTGCGTTTGCGCAGCTCTTTACTTGCTACCGTTTCACTAAACAAACGTCACGCAACAGCACCAAATTGATTCGGCCCGATCGCATCTCTGTCGATTCAATAATGGGAAATCACTTTTTACATCTCATATTGTTAATCGAGTATGAAATTACACCCATCTATGCATTGTCTTCCTTCCGATCCCAGAAAATTTTGCGATTATATGAAAAATCTGTTAACTCATAAACCCATTATCCCCAAATTAGTTCTGCTTTGTTTCTCTTGAACATCTTTGTTCGAAATTAGCGTGCACGATTTGCTGCAACGGTCTATGGCGATTTGCTATTATCGTTAATAAAATCGATTTCTTAATTATCCGCTACGTTAGAATCTATATTAGATGGAATCTTTTTTGTACGTAGGTGTATCTAGTTAATAAATTATATTCTCTGATTGGAAATTGTAGTTTGTTGACCGTCAACGGAAACTGATTGAAAAAACAAAGATGGTAGGCAATTTGGTTGGCGTTCATTGATGGAGCGTAATCAAGCGTGGCGATCAGACATCTGACATCAGAATGACACGAGCCACTGTTGTACTTATACCAGTGCTTGCAAACAATTTATAGGATCAAGAGTTTAATGTTTACAAACCTTTGAGAGTAAAAATATTTATCGGATGAAAACGAGATATTCTGGCTGTATCACAGCTATATCAGGACACCTATAGTAGTATAAAGTCTCTTAACTTTTTAATTGCTCATGGGTCATTCTGTGTCGCAAATTTCGTTGTCTCTTTAATTAATAGGTTTTTCGTTATAGGCAAGTACGTATGAAGCATTCTGTACCTGACACATGTTAATTTTTGTATCAAAGTTTATCTGGTGCTACCGATGTTTTTCGAAATTATTTATCAGAATTATTTTTATGAATTATTATGGTGTACAATTGGGGTTCAAGTATGATCAAGCTTAAACTGGAATGGGAGCCAAAACTGTAATAGCAAACATTTTGGTAAGTTTAATTTCACCTTATGTAAAACCGTATTAAAAAAAACAATATTACGTCAAACAAGTGTATTTCTAATCAATATTCGGTTCTGGGTTCAAAAAAGTTAAAAAGTAAAACGCCCAATAAAAAAGGCAAAAAAATTAATAACGATTTGACAGTTTGAAACTTCAAGCTCAAAGCTTCCGCGGTACATCAAAGCTATTATTGGCAATAGTAAAAGAAATAAGGCTCATTAGAGGTTTCCGATCTATAGATCTTTTTATGCGCGCGCGCCGGATGTGGTCGCAGATGAATCAGACCACAGTCTATATCGACCCTTAATGTAAATATAATATCGACATAATCGCTTGAATAATAACTTTATAATTTGTGTGGTAAGGAGTAAGCGTGATGAGGGATTTGCATCGCTCATTAAAGTAATGAAAATTTAATTACGTTCAGAAACAAGAGTTATCTTATTAAAATTGCATTACTTGCGATATTCTTTGGGATAAATAAAAACATGAATTTACTATTATGTTCTCTTAGATCTAAGGATTAGGCTTACAACCTAAATAGGAAGCGGCGTGTCTACACATTACGTCTAAATCGTTCGATGGGGACTCCATAATTATTCTTGTTCGTAATTTTTATTCAAATTTCACTCATATATAACATTAAGTATAAGTTATAACTCGAATCCATAGAGCGAAACGTTCGCCGTTCGGCCTTGATTCCCAATAAAACATATATAATTTTTGGCTTCGACTCTGTTGCTTTTTGTGCTAATAAATAATTGCGGTACATTTGCACCTTGATAATCCTTTGACATTAGCAAATTCCGTCATAATTGAGAGTTTATATCGACCATAATAGTAAAACTATCGGAAAGAAAGTGTATTATGTTATCTTTGTTAGTATAATGACTTACTTTGAATTTATGTTTTCGTAAAGAACGCCACGTAACTGCTGAATGACGTGATTTAGTTAAGTGCGTGTTTCGAACTTGACGATTGTGTAAAACTTTATTAGTATTGTCATTTATACTTAGAAAGTTTTGGCTATATTAAGTTATACATACAATGTCGTGACTATAGATTGGATAATGGACAATAAATATGTAGCTGTTATTTATCCATTACGTATTCAAATACGGATTTTTTGTATTTAAGCGCTTGTTAGTATTTAACTGACATTCATTCATTAAATATCAAATTATGGTTTGTGAAATCAGCTACATTTACTAAGATTTCTAATACCATTTATACAACATAAGATCAATATAATAAGACCAACCAGGCTCGAGAAATAAACCACTCCTTATATGGAAATTGTATCCGTTTTTACAACAAACTTCCAAGCGAAATTAGAGAATTATCACTGGATAAATTCAAAACTCTCGTTAAATGTTAATTAACCATTAAAGCTTTTTATAAATTTGACGATTATATAAATGATCTTAATCCTTGGAGCAAATCAATCCGATTTGCTCCAGTTCAAATATTTATGACTGCTCTACCTTTCAACTTTGACTTGCAAACTGTTAGTAAATGTAAATTTTCAATCAATTTAATATTTTTTCTGTGGACGTTCCTAAGTGTATTTGGTTACCTATATGAATAAAATTAATTTGAGTTTGAGAGTTTGAATTAATATATTTATAAAACATGAATGTTTTTTTGGGTCCTATTACGTAGGTATAGCACTGTAATTTGATAGATCTAGTTGCAAATTAAACGAAAATAATCTATATTCATTCAACATGCGATCGATAACTAATTGTGATAAGTACCTACTTGTTTATTAAAGATATATGTTGTGATTATTAGTTTTAAGACATGTCGCTTTCCTTAAACTATATATATCCTGTAAGCCTAGTCACTTTCAGCAGATCAAGCGATGCAAGTGGAATTGGATAGGCCATACACTTCGAAGCTATCCCAATCAAATCCCCAAGCAGGCGCTTGATTGGAACCCCTTAGAAAAGCGCAAGCGTGGCCGTCCCAAGCAAACCTGGCGCCGCACAGACGAGGAAAGACTTGGAGCGAGGTGGAATACGAGGCTCAAGACCGAACTCGATGGAGACTCACTGTGGACGCCTCTGCCCCATCTAGGGGTTATAGGACATTGTCAAAAGTCTTATCATTTTGAGGCAATTAATAGTTTCAAACACACTGAAATTACGATACATTTCTATGAACACATTCTGTTATCCGTAATAATGTATAAATAATTCCTATATTAACGATGCCCGAAATAAGGTAATTTAGGAACATTAATCCAATAACAAGTGATTGAAATATAAGTTCGTTCAAACATTTGTGGCTTCGACTATTTGTTTGATTGGATTGCTTCATTCGAATAGTAATTTTGTTAACCTATTTTATTCAAACCAATTTTTAACAAGCCCCTTTTGCTGTTCTTCAACCTAATAATCTACGTACGTGGTCTGGTACCAGGTTCGATATCCATTCGATATCCAACGAAAATAAAAAATTTGTAAGTGTCAAAAAGCTTCTGGACGCATTGAAGATACTAAATCATTGATAACAAACGGGCAGGAGGCTTACCAGATGTTTAGTGATACCGCCGCCCATGGACACTCACACTGCCAGAAGGCTCGCAAGTGCGTCGCCGGCCTTTCATGAATTTTTACGCTCTATTCTTGAAGGACCCTAAGTCGAATTATAAATAGATGTGCAGACTTAAATTTAGGAACTTAACATTTCTTTTTTATTGTAAGTAAAAAGCGACCAAAAACACAGCTTTTCTCTTAAATCTACACATCTTAATTCGAATCCGTTGACATGGTTCAGAGCTAAAAACATTACAAAAAGGCGATGCGATCCTTTCTCAAAATCCATCCATTTGGCGCGTTGACCTTACCCGTCGAACCCTTCAACGTTCAAAAACACAATAATAATTAGTTTAACATCAAGCCACACACGGTGACTGGCTAAATGAGTTTTTTCTTCTTTACCTGCCAAATTGCTCAGCTATCGTATTAAAACAACATTAGTTGACGCTTATGTTTCGGTAACCAGCGATTAGCGACTAGCCTTCCGTGAGGATCTTGTGTTGTCATAATTATGATATCGTCGATTACAATCTGTCTTCAAACAGCCGTCGCAAGTGTTTAGCACGATTTTTAAATTTGGAACATTACTTTCATTTAATTTAGCATAATATGCAGGCGTACATGGTGTAGAAGTTATATGTTTTAGTTTAAATTCGAGCCTTTTTGTCGTTGTTGTGTAATAATGATTAATTCATGAGTAATTTTATGTTTAGGTTCTGTTAATGTTTAATCAAGCAATTTACTTTGTTAAACAAATGAAGACCGCAAGAGAAAAGAGAAACAAATGAGTGTAGTACCTGGTGAGTTGTAGGTAACTTTCTGTCCGGAAAAAATATGTCAGCTCATTGAAAGTGTAAGTTTATAGTGTAAATGTACCATTTGCCTTACTATCGTAAAATAACTATATAAATGTTGTATATGTCACATAGTTACGAATAGCAAAAAGTTGCCAAAATTCTAAAATTAAATGCAAAGTAATTAAGTAAAAACAATTGTGTAAATTTAAATTACTAGAATAAAATTGAAAACCCAATTAAATTAAAAACAGAAAAAATGACCCCGTAAAAGAACTAATTTAGAAATTCATTAAACAAAATTGATAACGCAAAAAGATAGTTAATTTAAAATAATTGTTTTCTAAAAATGTTCGAAACTGTCGCGATGTCCCATTTGTATGTAATTGTAGTAAAAAGCAAATTAGGTGTGACGGTAATTTGAATTTATAAATTGAATTTTATTATAGGGTATACCGATGTTGGTGAGAAAGGATTGCTACGTGCTTATTATTTAAATTATTCCTCCCATCTGTTCTCAGAATGTGTTTTTCAAAAATTGGGCGACTCTAGCAGATACATAAGCCCATGCTTACCATTTACCGTAGTACCATTAGTAGGCGAAAGCCTGGATTATTAAAAACTGTGAAAAATATAAATCTCGTAAGCTAAAGGAAATATTAACTTTTAAAAGTCATACAGCTCCAAGAATTAGTTATATATTAAGATATAAAATATCAATAATTCTATAAAAAAATATTCTATGCGAAGCCCAGAAGAAAGAAAAAAAGTTTTTAGGTATTCGGTAAGTTTGAGAATAGTCCTAACTATTTTTGACATCTATGTATAAGATAGCCCAATCATCAAAAAAGGGAGTAAATAGGAGAAGATATGCCCATCTCTACTCTTAGTGTATATAGGAGATTTCGAGCGTAACAGTTACGTCGTTGAGTCCCCGGTAGAATGCGAAAGCAACCCCGGAACCTCTGTAACGTGGCCTTGTAGGAACTACTTGTGGTGGTTTTAGTGGGTATTGCTCACCCAGTCTCAGCAAAGATTCTGGTGTGGGTCGAGTCCCAGATACTCCAGCAACTTTCAGGGGTATGGGATGCAAAAAAAAGCACACGAGTACTTTGAAAAAAGGTGTAACCGCTGCCCATGGACACCTGCAACGCTGGGGTCTAGCGGGTGTGTTGGCGACCATTCAGGGAATGGTACACTTTAAAATTTACTTCATAATATTTTAATGATATTAATGGAATATGTAACTACAAGGTCGTCGTGTGCGAATGATCAAGCACCAGTTTTTATCCCCTTTTCCAAGAAAATAAATGACATCGCTTGGAAAAATACATAATACTCGGTATTGTCATAAGTTTTAATATAAAAAACCTTAAAGGACTTCGTTAGGCCTTCGATTTAACATTAAAACATATTATAATTACTTTAATTGTAATTACCTATAACTAAATAGGCGAGCATTAATTATACGTATAATTACACTAGAATTTGTCGAATACGACATGTTATTTTAATTAATGCTGCCAATTTCCTTTAAGCTTTTTAATTTATGTATTATAGATTACATGTATACAAAAGATAATTTCTTTGAAAACTTTTCAGTCATGGAAGCCTCGTAATTTTAAATTAAACTTTAAAATTAGTTCAATATACGAGGGGCGGTCAAAAAGGTTTACTCATCCAGGTAGGCGCTAAATAGTGACTATATATAGTATACCAATTTTCAACCTAATCGGGTCATTATCTTTTGAGTTATCAACGAATAAACAAGTCAATCGGGAAGAGACTGGCCATTCGCCAAAGTTCCTTACCAAACAAGGAAAGACACCTCAAACCATCTTACAAGAGATCAAACTCAAACTCAAAATATGTTTATTCATGTAGGTAAACAAGTACACTTATGAATTGTCAGAAAGAAGTTAAATTAATTGTAAATTTACATTTACTACCAGTTCGCACGTCAAGGGCGTAGAGCGGGTAAGAAGAACTGGCAAGAAACTTTCCGCCAACTTTCCTCTTTTTAATCGCCAAGTATGTGAGCACGCCCTTTTCAAAGAAGGATGGGACTCCATCGAAGACGACCTCCGACCTTGACGGCCGATTTAGGCTACCACGACAGAAATAGTCGAATAAGTTGATAAGTAAGCGTAATTCAAAACTTACATTTGAAAGCTTTTAAAGTCCTTCTTGAATTTATTTTATGCTTAGTTTAAATGCATTTTTGATATAGTTCTTTTACTTGTATGCTAATAAATTACGGATCACGGTAGGCTCTGAGAAATATCCAATGGTTCTCTTTTATTATGAATTAAAATGAAGGTTCATCAAAACTTTTTGGAGGCTGTAGCTTAGGAAACTGACTAATCAATTACGACAAACTGTTATAGTCGTTAATTATTTTAAGTGATACAATTAAATTTAAATTTAATTTTTTGTAATTTTGATACATTGAAATAAATGCATTTGTTTGTTTAATAGGTAATTTTATTTTTATGTATTATTATTGTAATGAATGTCGACGCTTCGGTAGACAGATAAATAGTAGCCTATATGTTTCATCATTACATAAATTTCAGTTTTATTTAAATAACCATACAATATCTGTAGGTTAAAAGATACACTATGTAAAAACAAAATGTCGAATAGAATTAGTCGAACGTTGAAATCTTCGCAATAAGGAGATAGCTGCTGGTGAATGATAAGATGTTGGTTAACAAACGTGTGCCAAATCGTATTTTAATTAGCTAGATAAGGGGGTCATTAGCTAGCAAATTACCTGCATAGCTGTTTATTTCATTTTTCCTTATCTTTTAATGTCATATCTTGTCTGCAAAATTACCGGAACTTGTGTTAGTAATGACTTTACAATGATGAATGAGGAATCGCGATATTAACAATTCTAGGGCAGGAAATTAATTTTAGTTAAGTAACTTTTTGTTTGCATTATGCAAAAATTGCATACGGTATTATGTACCTTTGTAATTAATAATTTATTAATATAAAACTATAACAAATTGTCTCAGACTATTCGATATCAAAGCGTCGACAAATTTTCACGCCATTGTGACTAGCAAAATATGTGAACAAACTAATATTGTTCCGTCTTAATAATGAACCTACGCCAACGAAATTATTATTAACAAGGAAAGTCAGATTGAATTCTCGGAAAATCAATATTAGTTTCTTTATTGACCAGAAACTAATATTTTTCGACCCCAATAATAAAGCAATGCCAGTGGTTCCAGCATGCGACATTCACCCCCGACTTTCTATCTGCGCTTTTAACACTCACTAGTAGGGTGAAGTACTACCAGATGCCTGTGATCCAAAAGTCAATATGTTTTAGACACAGAAAGGTAGCCTGCTTATTACAAAAACAAGTCATCACTAGACAGATACAGTAATCTGTGAACCAGACCTAATAGGACGTACTTTGTTAGCTGCGGTCGATATAGGGGATAACGGTTTGATGCAAGGTAACAATTTTAAAATATACCTTAATAATTACTATACACCTGCTGTTATCATACATCTGTATTATCACAGATGCATGTCGATTTCCGTTATCTGATTGCAACTACACAGTGCGTTCAATGCGCAGTGTCATTAAATAACAGACACGAAATGTTAGTTCAACAGCTTAATTTTTATATTTTTTCAGTCGTTTTAAGCTTTTTATAGAAGATATAATTTTCTTTGTTTGGACTTCGTGCTTTTTGTACTTCGCTCTTTATATTAATCAAGCCTAAATGTCCTCATAAACCGTAACATTCTCCATTATCTTCGTTAGGGTACAACAAAAATGTATGGCATTTAACAGTGTCAAACCATACTAATCATTACATTCCAATGTCTTATCAATAAGTGGCGAGCAAGACAGGAGTCAATCCAGACACTAAACACGTCGAATAGTGTTTAGAGATGCGCAGTGACATAGAGGAAACCCAAAATTTTGTAGAACTTCGGGGTTTTTAAAGGTAATAACGGTTTTTATAGGTATAACGTGAGGATTTTTTATGCTATACTAAATTTTTTTATATAATATGTTGAGAAAAATCGTCAGATCCGTATTCGTTAATTTGTGCAAAACCTTTTCATATATTTTAGGCAAACGAGATGTATACTTTACAAAACTTATGATTGAATACATACATGAACTTTCTTATTAGTAAATGAATTTCCACTATAATTTGTCGTTAACTTTTTGATATATGGGACTCGGAATTCACGTAGCAAACACCTGCAGACGAATCCATACATTAATACATAAATTGCTCACAAGTTATGAGTTGGATGACACAATAACAGAAAACAAAAGCTTATGGTAGAAATAGGTCAATTATTTCAATTTAAAACAAAAAATCTATGCATAAGTCGTGGTTTGATACTGGAAGAACAAGAAGATCTTTCGTCTGGTCTAGGGATATTGTAGTCTATTATTATAAAACATAAAATGTACATTTACTATGTAAAATGTAAAATGTACGATCATATCATTTCTAAGGATTTATGTATTAGGAATATTGAATGATTAGATATTATTTCATTCTATAAAACTTGTTACAAAGCAAAAGTTGCTCCCTTTTTATGTTTAATTATTGGTGACTTTATTTGCAAACTACGCAACATTAAGGTGGTAACTGACCAAAGTTACGAGGTGTAATGTAGCATTTGCATCAAGCGTGTTACGCATCGATCATGTTACGCTGTGTTTTAAAATCGGCGTATCATGCTCGTCAAACGTCTGTGCTCCGCTTTCGCCGCCAGTGTTCACGAGATGGCCAACAGCGAGGACGCGTTGGTATCTTTGATTCTACTTAATTATTGTTTTATCCAAATTAAGAAGAAGAAAAAACGTTACTGGACATCAAACTTATTTAAAAACATAGGCGTATGTGGTGGTTTATCATTGATTGCAATATTAAAAAACCTAGATTACTGGACAGTATAAAAACTTTGTACGCATGTCTCCGATAGATTTTGAAGAACTGTTGAATTAAATTGGACCAAGTGTACATAAAAAAAGACACAATTTATAGAAAATCATAACCATGATCACTCGCGACGTGCGACGCGTACTGACTGAACCGCGTAACAGTCAAATTATTCGCCAAAAAACCGACAGCCGGGTGGAGCACTCTTAGCGGGCAACGAGCGGCTCGTTGCTCGCTGGTTTCCCCGTAACACGACGTACTGACTGCACGAATGCTCGCTGTGTAACGTGTTACATTACACCTCGTAACGTTGGTCAGTTCCCACCTTTAAGCTCTACAATTTTACACAAAAGGGATCTGACATTTATCTACATGCATATTAAGTTATGATAATTATACAACATTCATACATTCATTATTATGTAAAAAGCAATTTTTCCTTATTATATATATCTTCAATACCAATTCCATTGATATGCAAAAAAATTGTTGTTATTTTTCACAAAAGTATCTGCAAAATTAGTTACAAACTCAGCTACGGCTAAAAGGGACGGGTAGGGTACATATTGCACTTGTGTTAGAGAGATTTGGGGCTGCGAGTTAACCATACTATTTGCAACTATTTTTGGCATGGTAAGCACAATTAAAATACACAAGAATGGCATTGTAAATTATGTGTTATGGGCATATTTAGGTTATTTTTTATTTTCTATCGAATTAATGTTAAGCCGTTAGGGTAGTATAAGATTAAAAAATAAATACTTATACACAAAGATGATATAATTGTTCAAACTTTGACCCCAAGTATAATCGGGTAGCAACAGAACATTGGTGTAAAGGCAAACAAAATAAAAATGAGGCAGATGAGTGAATATATATGACAATATTTTCTTATTTCATTAGATAAGTTATTTTTCGTTAAGATATCGATATATTTTTTTTAGATTCTTAAACCAAACCTATTTTTATCCCTGATAAAAGTGCAACGTCAGCTATCTTCAAATACGACGTGACATTTTGATTGTAATATCACGATGGTTTTAACTCGAGTGGATTCAAACAAGATAAGGTAAAAAACCACTAGACAACATATATTTAAATTTGGAATTATGACAAAATATATTTTTCGAGTACCTCCTGCTGTTTTTTGTCCCGAACGATAGGATAGGTACATGGGAAGATACAAAATGGTAGGTTTTTTTGGAAGCTAACAAAATATAGATTTAACTCCGAACCGAGTATTTTGTATCTATGGATCTATACGGAACCTGAACAAGGACCAATTAACTATTTGTATGTATTTCTTTTTTTCAAGTCTGTGGGGCCGCGCGTGCGCCCTAATGGGTCGCTGTGATAACTCTCACTTTTAGAACCTTTTATTTCCACGTCACCACCCCTAAAATCAAAGGAAAATCAGCCCTATTCAGTAGGAATAAGTTCTATAAATGTATATGTAGTATACATTCCATAATATACGTCATTGGTAAAGTTATCTGCACTTTATTTGAAGATTTGTGTACATCAAAGTTTTAATCTATTTCCTTACATTCCTTGGATGCCTTGAATTTTTAGAATGTCTCGTGCCGATGTTGGATCATTTACGTTCCAGTTATAGTAGGGTACTTATTTCGATATTTTGTTTATCAAAGCTTTGATACATTTTTATATTTATATTTTTGTAACACCCCTAATAAAGACATCTTTATTAACATTATCAAGCATCGCGTGACCATCAATCATTAATTGTTTTATTTAGCGTACCGAAAAGCAGGACACGTAATGAAGTACCTTGCTCGGTATTCATCCATAATTATTATCATTTCTTTTATTCTAGGGTAACGAGACCTAGGATTAGTAGGATCCAGTCCTAATATTCTGTCTTCTGTCTAAGTGCTAACTGTGGTTTCCGTATGTCAAAAAAGTATTTTTTTATATTATGGCAATAGTTTTAACTTTATATCAAAAATGTTTTTGATTTGACAAATAGGAGTCGTTCTTCAAGCGTCTCTGAACCATCCATGACGGTCATGGTAGTCTAGTGGTCCACATGTACATTTCATGCTCCAATAGTTGGATATCATAGAATAATAAAAAATGAGAATATTTTATTGATAAAATCATGGAATGTATTTTTGTACATGTATATTATAGATTAGATTATATCAAACGAAGTATATATACAGAAATAGAGCGATAATAATGATTTATTTATATCTCTGACGTCAGCAAATTCGTCGGTGAGACCAAATACCTTTTTCCAAGGTCACGTTGCTGTGTTCCTGTTTTAAGTTTCTATGCTGATTTCTGTATCTAGATAAGAACTGCACGCTTACCGCTCAACTTTAATTGCTATTCTGATTTTAGTAATGACCACGTGACTCCTGTCTGATATCAGTGCAAGACGTTATCTGTCTTTATTTGAGAGCACTTACCAGTCAATAAATAAATAAATAATAAAATGTGTGGTAAGCTTGCTGACACCGCGCTGTTCTGAAAGTTAATTGGGGAATTTTCCATTTCCCTACCAATGTGAAAACTTTGGTTTTGTCAAACCAGGTTTTTCTTGTTTTACCTACCCAAAATTGTTTTTACAATTTTACCGACCCATGGAGGTAGACAACAAGGATTCCCTGGGACATATTTTGTTTTAAATAAAGCCGATGTCAACTATATTTCTTTTCCTATTCAATACCTTTATAAAGATACAACCTGATGATTACGCTTGACATTCCACAGAGAAACATTTATTTCATTTAAACTATGCCTATATAATAAAGATAATAACACCACTTCCATCTTTAATTACATAACTATTTTTATAGTTTGATTTGAAATGTTAAAAATTCAAACATAATTATAAAAATACCAACTTAAGTTAGCTAACTTAACTTGTTTATACAAACTTGAGCAGTGTTGGTTGCGACTCTTTCCTACAGTAAACTTCACAAAAGAGAGCGTGACTTTACATAAATTACAATCTAGCCTACACAATAATTATGGATAATAAGTAATATTATGTTGACTTAACTTAGACAATTAATAATACTAGCTTAAACTAACATCCCTAATGCTAGTCAGTCTTAGTTCAGTTCAGTTCTATAATGTTTTGACACTATGTTCGCGTGTCCGAGATACCGTACTTGCACTTATACTCACTACACGACATGCGACTCTTAACTGAGGACGTAAGTTCGATAAGACAGAAATAATAATGATCAAAAAAACAGATGCATTCTGAAGCCAAGAGTTATATAGCGTTGTAGCGACATATTATTCAAATTATGCTACTTAAACTATAGTGAATTCGAATCAACAGCAGTAAAAATGACATCCTAATTAGTGTAAAAACTATATTAGAGAATGCCAGTAGAAAACTAATATTTAGTCCAAAATTGGAAATTGGCATTAGAATAGCCCTGCTGGCGACAATTTAGTGCTCAACGATGATAAATTTACAACTATATATTACCATAATTAAAAAAGTACTTAAAAAGGAAGTCTATCATGTGTCATGTCGGAAAAAAAGGTTAATATCTACAAACACGTACATTTAACGCAATAAAATATCCCTTACATTGTAAGTAATTACAAACGGCTAATACATTCTTATTTGTATTTGTCTATAGTCATGATATTAACCTTATTCACAAAGTATTAACCATACTCCGTTTTGTCTCTTTCTGACAAATTGTGTTTTCGCTGTAATGAAAAGAGACACTTAATAGACATATAAATTAATAATTCATTAAGTATGCAATTTTTTCCTTAAACAGTTGAAGAATAATTTTTCTTTGAAAATAGAATCGAATTCCAATACCTATTATCCAGGTGTCTATAAAATACATGTCCTCTGTAGATATGTCAATCCATTATTCAAAAGTTACTCAACCGATTTGAATGACCGTCAAGACTGTCAAGACCGACTGCAATATATGCGGTCGCCGCACTGTGATCTGCAGTTTCCATACTAAATCCATATCCGCAGTACACGGACCGCTCGAGCAGTTCCTGAGCAAACCGCATATTGCAGTCGGTCTTGACTGCAACATGCGGTCCGTCTATGGCCCGCTTTAGATCCAAAGTCTAATTTGTATCTCAATCATGCCGAATTATTATGACACATTATTACATCAAAGAGGATTATTTCGATATGATTTTAGTTTTCAAATTTAGTGCTTGCTAGAGAAAAAATATTATTATTATTATATTATACAATTATTATTCAACACAAACACAGGTACAGGTCAAAGTGATAACCTCCCTTTTTTGAAGTTGGTTAAAAGTCTTATTAGCCGTTTAAGCATGTGACTCTCAACCCTGAAGTCTTCTTTCTAAAAACATCACCAGGAGGCTGGACTATGTCAAGCATAGATAATACCTTCTTGTATATAAAAGTATAAAGTACTACGGTGAAGGAAAACATTAAGCCATGTTTTATATCAAAAACAATACGTGTGTCAGTTGCAGATCACCTGCATGTACAAAGATATATTAAACAGATGCATAAATGTGATGAGATGCCATTATGGACATAGATTATAAAAAAATATTGTTTTGTCACAACGCAGATGATAGACAAGGAATATTTAATCTGTACGACATAAACATTCTTATTAAATTATATCTAACATTTGATTGTACCTATATCTGAGAACAAAGAGCCTTTTAACTGAAATATAGTGTATATACTTTCTGACGTACAAAAGTTACAAAAAATTTACCAACTGAACTGGGTGAAAACTAAAATATGTTTGTACGTACACAGCACTGTCCATAGACTATAGTACATTATTACCTATAGATCTAGGGCCTGATCTAAAAGGGCAGACATATGTTTAACGGACACTCATTACTTGAATTCTATCTGCGGTATTCGCCAATGTTTCGGGTTTTAGCTAACTATACTATTTATAAAGCTGTTGACATTTTCCACCATACCAAAGGAGTGAGGAAATATTTTAGAAAGCGGGAAGACTTTGACTCTATTTAGCAGTAGTAACAATTTATTAAAAAAATCAGTTTTCTTTTTTTACTATTAAATGTACTTAATTGACTTATTGCGTATGTTTTGGTTATCAATCGGTTTTGGCTTTGTTTATTATATAATATGTATATTTCTAGCTGTAACATTACTTATAAATAAATAAAATTTTGCAATAACTTTTTAGTTTGATACTGGTTTTCATACGATCCATTTCACCGTATGAGTAACAAAAAAAGCGATCACATTAATTTATTAATAACAGTAAAAAAATATTACAATTGAGTAGAGCCGTAAAAGTCCATTACGTATTCGACATCTCATTTTCATAAACGCATATAAAATGTAAACAAGTTATAAAGAAAACAATTTTTGCGTTCTATTATACAACGCTAGACGTAAAGAGGCCAATTTGATGTGATTTATGAAGACTGGAAAATTAAAAATTATTTTACTAACTATAGAACAGGGGGTGCAATCGGATAGGAGGCTCATCTGATATTAAGTGATACCATGGACACTCAATGCCAGAGGGCTGCGAGTGCAGTGGCCTTTTAAGAGTTGGTACGCTCTTTGTGTACGTTCTTAAGTCGAATTGATTTGGAAGTACTTCAGTGATAAGTGATACTTATTTTGAGAGTAAAGTTTGAAATTTTGAAGCGCTTTAAACCTTGGTACAACAGAAGCCATCAGAAGACTCCGAACGCGAGAATTCGAGTGCAATTAAAAAAACGTTAAAGCAGATTTTTATTAATTCGACCCACGTACAGTAAACCTACTATAGTTCTAACAAATGGTTATTTTACCAGTAACCGTGTTAATCGTAATAAACCTTTATTTTTTGTAATATTTAATGTAATTATGAGGGTGATAGGTTTTAAGTATTGTTGCACGCAAGCTGAGTAGAAATGTACTCATTTGAATGCACCTGCAAGCATTTAAGTGTGGGGTAAAACCGTTTATTAATTAGTTGCGATGTCAGTGCAGTTGCAATTCTACAGTACCTAAAATGGTGAATATTCCATGTTTTATTTATAATTTTATTTTCACACATTTCGGCTTTATTTGTAATTTTTCTTTATGCAGTGAGTGATTGCTTTATTAAATGATTTCTTATGTTGTTTTTAAGACTAGAATTGTAATGCGATTTTTTTTTGTATAAGTTGTATTGTTCTGTTGTTATTCTATTCTGAATGTGCATAAAACAATTAACATATATATATATATATAATTAACTAGTAAAATTGTATTAAAACTATGATATAAGAATGTAAATCGAACGGCGAAACGATTGTGCGCTCCGCTCAATTGTCATTGGGTAAACAACATCTCTAGTCCGAGACGCATTGCCATGATACATCCATGATACATCATGTTATAACATCCATTTGACCAATCACAATCGAACGCAACGCTTCGTTTTATATTCTGATCAGCGGTATTGACAGTTTGACACTTGACATTTCCCGATCCCTGACACTGACATTAATGACATTTAATTCAATAGCGTTTACGCGGGAAACATCTTTCTAAATTTAAATTCATATTTTAAGAATAAAGTCCTAATAATGGTGTAATATTATAAAATCCAGTTAAAAGATAGTAAATTCTAATAGATAAAGACTGTAATTTAAATGTGTGATACTCGCGTAAATAATAGGTTAACAGGAATAGATAATTGCAAAAGAAATTACTTAGGTAAGTCATGGTTGAGTGTTGGTGTAGATTATACCCATTTAAGATAAGCTTACGTTGGCTGTAATTAACGAAGGAAATATTTTCAGTAAAAACCATAGAAAGTAATTTCATTCCTACAAAATATTTTGTTTGGAAAAATAGCAAAATTTTACCGTATTTTCCTATAGCAGTTGTGTTTAGCAAGACTGAAGAGTTTCGTGTCAGTTATTTTTCTTCTATTTTTCATTAATACATAATTATTACAATTAATTGTGCAAAGTATAAATTTCCATACAAATTTTTCTAGGTGTATACTGTCAAAGTGACCCAATGACATCAACTTTATAACGAGACAATAAATTGCACACTTAATATCTTTTATTTGCGCATAATTATAATAAAATATCTGAATAACTAAAGAATTCGAACAAACAAATTGAGACCTATTCAAAGCAATAATTGTATAGATAAGCTGTCTCCTGATAGAACGCGAAAGCCCGGAGACACATCTGAAGAACATTCAGTTGCGGTAGGTATACGACCGCAGTTTGCCTCCCGTTTGACTTTCATATATTGGATTTCATATATGTATATAAGATATATTATTGAGAATTTTAAAACGACATTTAAAGTTCACTCCTTTCGCCTCCTCAATTATCTTCTTTAATCTATCTCTCTCCTGCACGTTATCCGCCATTCCTTCGCGCGTCACTTCGATGCGTCGCCTACCAACCTCCACAGAAAACTTATAAAAGCGCGAAGCGCGCCAAATTAAAATAATGAAATGTGATTTCATTACATATATATGATATTTATATATACGGGAGTAATATCTTACTGTAGCTATATTTCATCCGGCTCTGTAGAGAGCGAGAGATGCAACTAGAGACCTGCCATAGAATTCAAATTTATTCGTTTTGCAAAAATGTAGGTTTTTGAGGAAGGATCTGTCATTATTAAGAGGCAGAAAAGTGTTGGATTAGTGGCTTAAGCGCGCGACTTTCAATCCTGAGGTCGAACGTTTCTCATCACGGCGCGGCGTTGCACCAATGGAATTTTCTATCTGCACAAACATCAGTTGCTCATGCAAACATCGTGATTAAACCCGTCAGATACTTCTGTATCTGCTGATCAGAGGCAAATCAACTATTTGTCTATACAAACCAAGGATGCAATCTGAGGCAAAAACCTATGTAGCGCCACTGGATTATTATTATTCTTAGAAATTAGGCGGTGTTTAAAATTTGATTTTTTATTATCATAGAATTCACGCGAATGTATAAGTATTATTTATCGTAATTTTTTACACATTTAATTTTGCCCAAATAAAAAATCGGAAACGTGTAGAAACATGTGAAAAAATACAAAAAAGTTAATTAATATCCTAATGAGTTTTAATGTCACAGAAAATTAATTGAATAATAATTAATCGTTCCAGTTAATTAATTTTCAAACTTTCTTTTTCCTCGATTAATTGGAACGTGGTAGAACATGTGCTTTATGTACACGTGAAAACATTATCATACTTGACAAGTCCGCAGCTTTGCGTGGAGTTGATTATATTGGTGCGAAAGAGTTCAAAGATTATATGGGTAGGATTCAGAAAGGAGACGTGCTTAGTTTCTGAATATCCCCTTATATTTTTAAATAGAGACTAACGGGACATACCTAGATCATATTTTATAGGTTATTCTGTTCGGCATTAGGCACATAATTGTTTTACACAGATTATAAAACAATTTACTCAAGATGTTTTCTTTACGAATTGCGATATTATTTGTTAGTGCGTAGCGCGTTAATTGCGTATTATTAGAAAATATTTCCAATTTCGGCAATTTCGATGTCGTTCTCTCCATATCCGAAGTGGCGCTGATGTCTTTCTGATCTTTGTGGTATAAATATTCAACATTGATGAACGTGATCGCTATAGCTATTAGAAGTTTTAGAGTATCGCCTTTCGAATAATCTTAGGGTTTACACAGCTTTTAAAGTAATGTCAAAAGCTAAAAACTTTGTTTTTAGACATAGACAACGTTTCCATACTACGTCTATATTTAAAAAAAAAAAGGGTGCGTGTACTTATGTACGCGCGTAAGAAGTTATACTTCTTTGGCATTATTAAAAATAGTTTGGCTTTGTTCCACCTCCAGTTTTTGATGTTTCACAGCGATAAGATGACAACTCTTTTTTTGTATTCAATTTAGTGCACTGATTCATCAATTGTTTTTTGTCTCTTGTCCTTATATTTGCTAGAGAAAAATTACATGTTTTGATTAAACAATGTGGTAATTTTTTTAATCAAAACATTACTCGATAATAATAATACAAACTGATAGTTAACCTCAATTGTAATGAAGCACTTAGGAAGGTTGATGAGCACAGTTTTTCACAATTATTAATTAGTATTGGTTTAAATATTCAATTTAAATCACTTCTGATTATATATAATTCAAAAAGCATTGCTAAATTTCTTTGAAAAAATAATTAAAACTCCTTTATTTGTTTAAAAGGTAAATGACAAATGTCATTATGGTCATTCAAAATGCTTGGCATACGAACTTCACGCATATTCTATTTCTTTTTACTTGTAGATTGTCTTATTCCTATCTCGCTCGCGCACGCTATAATCACACTCCTAATTTTGTGTCACGGTGCGCGCGCATCGTAAAATTTCACTCTCATCAATTTTTCATAACGCGCCTAAAGAAGTATAACTTCAAAAAGGTTTTTAAAGTCTATAAATTGAGTTTTAACGCTATATTTAAAAATAGTGTGTTAATTTTTTTATTTCACTAATAATTTATATAAATATACATATTAGTCATCTGCAACAGTAGATAGTAAATATTACACGTTTGTTCAATGTATTCAGCTATTTAAAGTAATAATTAATTGTAGAATGTAGATGCTATTTTAGGACTAGATATTTTATTTAATACGTTTTTCTTATATATGTTTGTTCAATGTATGTAAAAATATTTAATAAAATTCACCGAGTCAAAAGGTAAGCTCTTTATGTGCATGGTTTCACATCGCCTTTGGAGACACTGGTACAACCGCACAGAGTGAACGGTAACAGACAGAGTGGTCACACATATACAAAATAACATTTAAAACTGTCCAAGTATGTGCAACAAAGACATTATTGTATGAAAATTCGATATTATAAGCTATTTGTTTATAGTAAATGAAACTATCGTATTAAATACAGATAAATAAACTTGTTATCACGATTCTTTTTAATTGAAGTATCTATGGATTAGGCATCAAGAGCTTATTGGCCATTTAGTTCAAAGACATTAGAATTATTGAAGCACGTTCAATTCTCAAACTGTTTACCAACCCTCATATTGTGTTAGTGTAATCGTTCGGTGTTCAATTTAGCTCCGGAAGGCTCTTGTTAGGGGAGTGACGTCACGAGCCTGGCACCGCCAGCGCAGTTTGTTTTTAATTATCCCTTAGGTTAACACTAAAACTTTCGGGTTGTTAAGCCATTTGAAAAACCTTTCTTTAAAGTTCATTGTATTTTGATTTAAATATATTTGTCGCAGAGTTACTTAGAAATTAACAACGTCAAAGTCAATAATTAGAACTGATTTCACTTTGACGTTGATATGACATATAATGACAGTGTCAGCTGACAGTAACGCCATTGGTCTGACATATATATATACCTGGGCGCTTAGTCAAGATGCCTTAACAGTAGTGTATGTAGAAAGTCAAAAATTAAATTTGTATAAAAATGACAGTTCGTGTCGACAACTTTTCTTCTTTCTCTTTCTTTCTGTCTTCTTCGACTTTCTACATACACTACTGTTAAGGCATCTTGACTAAGCCCCCTGATGTGTAGTGTGCAGTAATGTGTTGAATACAGTCATTATAAATAAGTAGACTTTAAAATTATTTCTGATACTGTATTTATTGTTCACGAATGTAATTCCTAAATATTTATTGATATTAAATTACCAATTCTTAGAGTTACTTATAGACTTCATACATAGCCCTAATATATATACTAGCACTGTAAAAGGTTTCCTAATATGATTAAGGACAGGTTAACACTGTATTTATTATTAAGAGGTTTGTAAAGTTATCTTTTGCAAACCTTATTTAAATCGTAATACACTAGAACGGAATAAATAATGTCGGAACAGAGTTTGCATTAACTTAGGAGTATTCATTAGGTATTAATGTAAATATAGCTTAGAATAAAATATAAACTTTTGTTTTGTATTTTTCTGTTTAAATAAATCTGATCTTTCTGTTTGATTTTTATATACCTCACTTGTTTAGTCATTACTATTTAATATCAACATACGCCAGATATTGGGTTTTTAAAGTATGTAATTTAATTAATTACCTATTAAAGTACCTACACTGTTTTGCTTTGTTAAGTAGATTAAGTATTAACATATAGGAAAGAGCGTTCATCCCTAACACAGGTTCTAGAACTTAAAAAGGATGTACTAAAATATAGATTTAAGACTATTTACTTAATAAAGAAATTTTAGAAATTATATAGAGGCGCACAACCTTATATGGATCTAAGATTGCATCCGTTTCGTTGATCATTTGTATTTCATAAACAAGTAGGTGATGCGCCTTCTGTCTGTTGTTAATTTTTGGATTTGAGACATGCCGGTTTCCACATAATGTTTTTCTTCATACAGATAGACAGACAGTCCATTGGCGCACAACAGTGATTCGAACGCACGACCTCAGGGTTGAGAGACGCAAGCTTAAGCCACTAACATTGCACTTAATTCCATAAAAATAGATAACATAGTCTTCATTAAAAATTATGTATTATTTAAAAAAATAGCAAGTTATTTTTTTATGAAACTTTAGTTAAAATATAAATATAATTGAAAGCTTTGAAATTATGTTTAATTTATTTATAAATCAAAATAATTAAATAGTAATCAACCTTCGTTTCTTGTGCGATATGACTTGTATAGGCAATCTAGGTAATTGCTACACAATTTATGTAACGTCACTGTATAAGGCTATAACGATTATTAATTCATACATTTTTGTTCTACTCGATACACACGACTTCGTCTGTAAAATTAGGGTAGATGAGGTGTATAATATCACTTCCGACATTATGTTTGTTTTCCATTGGTGTTTCAAAGAATGAGTTAACGAGTGTGTTTAAAAATAGAACACTTTGCATTACTTTGTTTTGAATTAAAGAACGAACAATTCCATTTTTTTAAATATTTTTTAAAAGAAGTGTTTTTAATTTTACATTCGAAATTTGAACGTCTATTATTACGTAATCGTCTAATCTTTTATATATTATTTATACTGCATTTAACAAAGGTAATTTAAATATAAGGAGAAAACATATATTGCATATACCAAGTCTGGTTTGCCAATGGTGGAGAATACTATGTCGTACATTTTTAAATTAGTTTTAATACCGGGATTAAAATTTGGTCTTTGACTAAGTTTATGCCATGCATTCTTAGGTGGTTGAACATGTACACATCTGCGCTTCATAAAGTAATCCTGTTTCTTGTACTACAAAAATTGTCTTAATTACCAATACACGTAAGTAATAACAGCTTTTGGCAACAGCTGTAAGACAAATTATAGCTCGAGGCACAACTCAATAATGAAATAATTACCTGAATGTGCCAAAAATTGTCTCGAAAGTCAAAATCGTGTTGTTAATAGACTTCGTAATTATGCCCTAAGAAACGTTCATACAATGTTATTTTGCGTAAATAAAATTTTTTAATGCTACCATCCGTTACCAAACGTCCCATACGTTTTATTAGTAATTTTATTTATTCCATATTTTATGAAGTCCCGTTATGTCAAGCATTTATTTATTGTTTCAATAACAATAAAATTGATAGTGTGTATTAACCTTTTATAAAAATAGTTTTATTGCACTTTACCACCGCGCCTAAAGAGTTCTTTTTCTTGACTAATAAAGACATTGTTTTTTTCTATGATTTATGTTAGATTATTAACTCAATAAATAAATTGTTATTTATTGCGAGGTTTTAAAATTTACTTTATTACATTGAAAGTTGTATAATAATATTTTACATTAATGAACAGTAAAACAAACTACAAGTCATTTTGATTTAAGTATTTTTTATTGTACGGGAAAATTAATAGCAGTGAATTTATTCAAATTTTAATTCAAAATTCAAAAATAATTTAATCATATGGGTAACACATTGTACACTTATGACTTGTCAGTAAAGAAATACATAATGTTAATGCTTCTAATTTTACATTTAGTGCCAGTTCTCAAATCAAGGGCGTAGAACGGAAGAGGAGAACTGGCAATAAACTCTCCGCCACTCTTTTTAATCGCCATGTTTTTTTTTTTTATTCAAAGAACTAATAAAAATGAAACAATAAAATATAAAGATGATCGGTGTACCGTAATATGTTACTCTTAAGTTTAGGTAATTTTAGTACATAAATTAGGTTTGATTGCTCATTTTGGAATTTATAAAACAATCGTTCTAACTTATATAGAAAAGTATATTTATTTAATTAAAAATTAAATTGATAACGTGTTTAGTAATTTTCTTTATGTACGGAACATTGTCTAATCAATATAATCTCAAGTTATATCATTTTAAATCTCATTTCCGTTAATAGGATTAAATCTTTGAATTACTTGCGATAATATTTTTAAATTTCACCAAATTAGATTAGACGACACATATCATCGGAAAAACGGATAGAAAACGGAGAAATACAATTCATTTTTTAATGTAAAATATAATAAATAAGTATTATTTTAAATATTTCGCAATAACAAACCTTCACTCGCATTTACGGCTCCGACGGCAGGCCGATCGTCGCCGCCAACAAGATTTCGTATAGTAAACGAGCTGGAGTTCCTGGTGGGCACTTCTGAACCAATATCCCCATTACCATCACGGCACTCGGTCCCATTCACCCCATCGTTTTCCCGCCGTGTAGTCAAGTCCATCTTGAATTTTCGCACTATTCCAAATTCGAAATTCGCATCGGCACATTTTCACACACCATTTTCGAATGTCACATGTCAGACCGCGGGATGTCAATTGTCATTTCGAACAGTTCTTGGCGCGTATCTGGCTAACTTGCGATAATCAACGCGCGCTGGCTTCGCCGAGGTAAGCACGACTGGTCCTCTTTCCTCTTCATGCAGTGCGATAGTGCGCGCGCGTTCCTCCCTACGCCTATAAGGCGGGGCGACCGCCTCCACGCGTCATAAAATACTTTACGAGAGGTGAGACTTGTCAATTACTTGTATGTGCGAGTTTTTCACGCACTTTTTTTAATTGGTAATAATTGCCCTTATCATTACGCCCGATGCAGAATGTTTTTGAACTGCCGGCCATCGGATTATTAAACAGCCAACGTGGAGCATACAGCGATTCGCAGTTATTTTATGAGTTTTTTTTAATTATTAAAAGACATTATTACCACTTTTAAGAACACGCTTTTTAATAAATATGCTTTTAAGCGCTGGTAATGCTTGATAAGATTGACGATTGCTACAAGACTATGGTTAGATAGACATAGATGTATGTCAAAATATAAGTAAATAATTAGTGAAAGAAACAAGCATGACCATTTAAAAAATTTCTCCCAAAACATATCCGAAGTTGTAATCAATTTCTAATTAAATTTTTATATCCTCTGTCATGCATCATAAATCTTTAATTACAAGATTCTTTTAATGCAATGCCTATTTTATGGTATCAAGAACTTGCTTCTAATTTTAAAGAGCATTTAATAATCATATTAAATCATGTTCATCAGAACAACACACAGACAACAACAGAGCAGTGTTGGTCTAGTAGCGTTCAGCGTGCGACCCTCATCCACGGCATTGCACCAATGGACTATCTATCTATGCTTGCTCGTACGGTGAAATAACAACAAAAACAAATGATCATGAAACAGATACAGAAATCTAAGACCAATGAGGTTGTAGCGCCACTGATTTATTAGGTAATATACATTAAGACTATTATCAATTAATTTGATCGTTACATGGATGAAATATGTACGCAATCATCAACATTTATTCTATTTGCATGTGTACAATGTACATATTAACATTTTGAAATACTTATTAGTTTTAAAATTTCAGAAACACCATAATTTTCCGCATATTCCCAAGGGGTTAATTAACCCTTTAGATTAGACTTAGCGAAAGATATATCTCAGTTTTTAGAACCAAATCTATAAAGTCGCTACAACACTATTAGAGTGGATTATATTGCATATGTTTCTTTAATATTTTTTATAGCTATATGTTGACCAACCTTTGACACATGTCAACGACTTTTGGGGCTAAGTTAACACACGATATTTTCTATCACCTTACAAGCGTTAGAGAAAGATCTATTGGTGAAGAGATTTGAAGGCGCTATAGCCTTATCTTACGCACTTTAGCGGATCCAGAGCTAAGAAAATGTTTCCTACATTTAAATAGTAGTCATAGAAATGAATAATGAGTGAAGTAAAATTGCCAATAAATATTATGCAAGCTTTATCATGATTTCAACGCATAAATTGAGTCCTCTAGACAACGAATTAGGGCTGCCTTATAGGGTTGCCATGTTCTATTTTAGAAATGTTTTTTTCTGATGATTAACCATTTTATCAATAGAAAGGCACTTCATAATTGGTACTATGTTGCTTTTTTATAAGAGAGGATAACATGTAATAACATTTATACTTAAGTTTTTAGATTCGCAAATTAAATTACAGGTTCCAGGTTGTATTATCTGTTATGGAAAGTTCCAGGTCAAGCAGTGCTTCAGTGTCAAGTGTCACCTTGCGTCAAAAAACGTAATAGATTTTACAAACGGTCTAATGGCTAAGGATCGACTCTTGAATCTTAGAATAACATTTAACCTGTTTACTCCATATTTTTGTTTCATATTACTATTGGTATTCAAACTATCCAGTTATAATTATAGAATATATTTTCGTACAGCCCTTCAGAAGTCTATTATATTAACAAACTTGCGTAGTAGCCAATTGGCGCTATGTCGTCAAGATAATAAATTCTAGTTAAGCTTCAATTTTCTACTATTCGCCCCCAGCCCGTACGACTTAATTTATTATATTGAGTTTCTATACAAATAACGGTTGGTACCAGAAAGGCTCCTTGTATGGACCTGGTTCGATTTTTGAAAGTAGAATTTTTTTTTCAATTTTAATTTTTTTCTTACTCGAATTTCGAAATGGGCTTAGTTTTAACAAAATAACGCATGCTTTATGTATAAATTCTACATTCGAATTTTAAAAGCATAGAACTGATTTTGTCTGTTAAAACCAATGATGACAGGGATGGAAGTTAATGTAATAAAAACTTTTCGCAATCATAATATTAAAATGGATGTACAATTTTGTTTTACGAATCTTACTGAATTTGTAAGAATACGAATTCTGTACGAGATAGAAAACTATATATATAGGTAAGTCTAACTTAATTTATAGGAAGTGTAGGCTTTTAATAAAATATAATTTCGGTATGAGTAAAAAACTTAAACCTTCTTTAATAATATCATAGAATGTAGATCGGAGAACCAATGTCGTAAAATGAATAATCAATAATTAATGCTCAAATATGAAAATTAACTTTACTTCACATTTAATTTCACTAGTGTTTTCATTGCTATTTAAGAAAAACCCTGTAGTATTTGGAGTAGTTTGTAAGTGAGGCAAGATCACATACTTGAAAATGTATACATGCACCGTATGTGGCTGTACGAAGATAAAACATATTTATAAATTGATTTATTTTTGGCTTATATATACTTACAATATTTGTATATTATTCATTGTAAATATATCTTCAGACCTAACTTGGATCTAAACTGTCATGCCTTGATGTGTTTAAGTGTATCCTGTAGAGGGCCTGCAAGTACATTATACACTAAGAATTAATTTCTGAAACCTAAATATCCTTTAACTTAATTGGCTAGTTTTTTGTTAAGTTTAAATTTAAACATTTATAACTGGTGCAGGGCAAAGTTTAATATTGTGGCTTAAACCAGACATTTCATTCAATTTTCAACGTTTGCTTACTATTGTTTTGAGAATCGAAAATTAATAAAATTCAAATTTTACATGACGTGTTAAAATAGATTTTTTATATAATGTTATTTAATACTCTTTATAAGAGATTAATATTTTTTATAATTAGCTCTTTGTAATTAACTTAATTATCCTAGTGCGACGTTTTTGTATGTCCATGTATATTTTTTTTAATGACTCGGACTTAGTGTCGGAAAGAGTATACGTGATATACATATATAGTATATTATTCATTGTAAATATATATATTTGCCACCGTCAACGTGCCAAGTCTTCTTGAGCCAAGTGGTATTGCAAGAGACGATGGCAAGAGACCGGACGGTATGAGTTTGATTCCATGGAAGATGGGTCGGGTACTGGTATGGGATGCAACCTGTTCAGACACGCTGGCCCCCCCTGCCCCTGGCAACTACAGAGCTGGTGCGGCTTGTGAAGCGGCTGAAAAAAATAAAGCAGGCAAATACAGGGGTCTGGGCTCTGAATATGATTTTGTCCCATTCGGTGTCGAGACCCTTGGTCCGTGGGGTCCTAGCGCTTTAAGGCTTTTTAAAGAAATTTCAAAAAGGTTAGTCGACATCACAGGGGACCGAAGATCTGGCAGCTACCTCGGACAAAGAATTAGTCTAGCAATTCAAAGGGGGAACGCTGCCAGTATCTTCGGAACCTTGCCTAAAGGGACTCCTTTTAATGATATATTTTAGTTTATGTTAAGTTTCGTTATTTATTTCAATGTATATTATTTTATTATTATTAGTTTATGTTTATAAGTTTAATTTTATTAATATTGTTACCATTACACTATATTCCAGATTAAATTAACTCTAAATAGTTAGTATATATGTATATCACGAATATTGTCCCATGGAAAACTCACTCAAATAAAATGTCTCATTCGTAAATTAATCAATACTTCAGTAGTCTTATTAATAGATCGATGCATATAAGGTACGTCTATATTTTTCTTAGTGCTATAAGAAACATAAGGAAAATGTTTCTTACCCTCTCTAAAACGACTCACTGTATTTCAAAGAAAAAGTCTATTTATCTTTTAAAGACAAATTATTCTCCATCCATATGGTACCCATCTGTTGAGATGACAGGTGACTAATTTTCCCTAAAACCTTCCAAGTTTTTGTTAATCACCTTCGACGCATTAACATGATATATGGAGACTGCCTTAAGTGCACTCAGTAAATGCTTTTTAACTGTCATTTAAATTATTAATATATACTATGTGTATAGCTTTTTGTAATGATTAATTTATGTAGGAAAACCTTCCACAATTACGTAAACTATACGGCATCCCAAAATGTTGAATTAGGAACAAAAATCTTAACGGCTTTGATTTTTGAAACTAGAAATAAAATAAAACTTAGATTTTGGATATCGAATGTTATATGCCAACCCGCGATTCATAACTTTTACTTTTTAGTTTTACTAATTTGATTTTCAAAATTAATTCAAATTTAATAGAAGAACGCATGCTTTGTGTATTTCCACATTCGAATTTTGAAAACACAGAACAGCGGTTTTCGCAGCGGCGCGGCGGTCGCGCTCAAATCTGATAAACAATGGGCTTCCCAAGGCTACTAAACTTAGTAACCAGTAACATAAAATTAAAGTCTTACACTGACTGTACGCTTTTCGCCAGGACAGACTTACTGGCTTATTAACAAAACAAAACACGGTTTATGTCATATCCCGTACATAACCTCATAGACTGAATATAATTGACAGTACTAAATTTAGGAATATAATTTAATACCTGTGAATAGTTTCAAATGGATAATTTTATGAGAAATATTTTATTGGATATTTTATTGTCCGTTTTGTTTACATCAACAATAAGCAAAATGGCGTCGTATATTAAGCCATACTTACTGCGTTAGCACTTATTTTGTGTCCCGGCCGAAAATTTTGTAAGCATAGTAAGTGACTTACTAAATTTAGTAAGTACTTACTTCGGCCGAACACGCCCAATGAGGGAGGGAGCTTGTAGTTTACAAGCTTGGTCCTTAACAGAATGCCAAATCGTAAAATGACTGCTTGACGATAGATTTGATCGCGACCGCTGCTGCGAAAACCGCTATGTGAGTTCGAAAAGTGAGTTACAGAATCGCAAGGCTGATCTTGTCTATTCAAACCATTGATGATAGAGGTGGACGTTATTTACATATATACACTGTAATAAATACTTCTCGCAATCAAAATATTAACATGAATTGTTTTATTAAGAATATCCCCTGCATCATAGGATTTTTTCTATGTTAAAATGTAGATGCAAATTTTCAACTTTAATCTGTACAATTCTTGTCCTACATTCATGTGTAATCACAATTACGGCGCATAATTCGATTTGAATGCGAATATAATTACAAGGCATAACTCCATTACTGACGTTTGAAGCTATTTCTGTATTTTACTGATTAAGAAATCAACACACGTTACCATCGGCAGTATTTGTGAAGTAATTCCGATCAATTCATACTATAATAAAAGACTACCAAAATGACCTTATTGTGTTTAATATTTTGACATACGATATCCACACTTAGTGCTAAGTCTCCTTTCTGAATCTAATTCTAAGAATTATCTGTTTACTATATAAATCTATTTGCACAGACTAATTCGTCAACAATGCCTCAGAGACATTTGAAATTTTGACAATTGACGCATTTGATCATGCCATGGGATCATAAGGATAAAGGGTAGAAGAAGGAATAGGCGCTAGCCGATTCGCTATCAAATATATGTTATTTATTGTTTATCAAATATTCGAAGTAAAAAATACTAATAATATTTATGCTATAACTATTTTATGTTTATACTTTGGCTGCTAATATAATATACTAGACGATAAATAAATGAATAAAACATGGAAACATTAAACAAATATATAGATACGTATCGACGAAAAAGAGCGTTGCTATACGTAAATAATATAATATTTAACATAATAAATAAAATAATATCGAAAAACAATAAATTCAAGTAGAAATCAGACAAGAATTATTCTGCAGTCTAATGATTCATTTAATCACTGTAGTAGAGGTACTAGTACTACTTATAGGTTGTTTCACCATTTTAGGTAGAAGATACGTGACAATATACAATGATAATAAACAATCACATAAAAAAATTCACGAAATTGCTTTAAAAATTCTAAACATCACCTCCTTCCTTTGAGGTAACTTACGGTAATAGTAGAATGTTTTCTCCCGAGTCGCGTCGGTCAGTGAAGATTATAAAATAGCGCGTTTCTGGCGCCGGCGCACACAAAGAAACGGAGCCAGCGGGATACCGATCTCAATTATACCGCGTTCCAAACATATTCTATTTGTATGGTAATTCACTCATTACGAGCTACAAAAAGGGTGGAGGGTTAAATGTTCAGATTTATGAGTGAACGCCGAAAAACTAAGTCTGGGACTAATGAAATGGCAGTAACATTTTATCGTCGACGTATTTATGTTGGTGCTTATTGAAAATTAAACCCACAGTTAAGCATACTTCTACATGGAACTATGTCGAAGTTGTTTGTGTAGTCGCGGCACGTAACTTAGCTAGATTTGTGTGGTGGGGGAACATTCGCACTTAATATTAGCCTAAATACTTAACACCTAAGTAACAAATACAATCCTGGTCATACATGGAACCATATCTAAGTGATATGATCCTTATTATTTTATCAATTGTATTTCTCTATAACTCTTTAGTTAATAAGGAATTTAATGAAAAATTTGAAGCGCGGTAACAAGATCAAAGCCCTTTGTGCTTATTGGTGTTTTCTGTACTTTTAGCTCATATGTATATTAAGCAATAATTCATAATAAATAACTGAAATTAATTCTGCCTTTTGAATACTTTCAGTGTGTAGGAGAAACGCCAGGTTATTTGCGTAAAATTATAATTGATTAATTAAATACGATTGTTATTAAAATTTATGCTGACTGAAAAAATACGTAAAAAATATTCAATTGTTTCTTTTATTTTTGTATAAATTGTATCTGCACTGAGACATCATTTAACATTACGATCTAGCCTAATTTAAGACTAATAAGTAATTTATCAAATTCTAAAAAGGATATTTATCATAAAAAAGTGTCCAATAACACTACTTAGGCCCTTTCTCCACTGCTCCGGTCCGGCGTCGGATACCGGAATGAGTCATGAGAAAAATATCGGAAGGCTTGATTGCGCTTCTCCACTATATCCGATCCGACAATAATCGATACTTGTATATAATTATCATGCAACACCTATATTAACTAAAACCCATATACTTTATTTTATTAATAAAACGTTCTAAATTCTGAATATTTTATTGCCCTGTCAAGTTTATTACTTTTTTATATTATCTATCTTAAAATATTATAATCTACTTAATAAATAGTTCACTAATACTATGGTATAAAAATATAAATAAATAGCAACATTATTTGATTTGGTCCAGGTTATCCAGATTCTTTCAAATTAAACAAACTATAAAAATAAACCTGGGAATAATAATTTATAACCTCTTGGATACTTGGATAAACTTGGACGGATAAAACGTCGCGTTCCGATCTAGCAAGTTATCGGATCGTTAAAAACCGGATGCCGGAGTAGTGGAGAAGCACGTAAGTACTGTTGTGAGTTTCTAAATCGGATCGGTAATTAACGTTTGCCGGACCGGAGCAGTGGAGAAACGGCCTTACAGTCTTTATTAGGGGAAGACACTATGTTCTTATGTACTATTCCACCTATCACTGTTTAGCTCTTAAGACTAACAAGCGCTCAGTGGGGGACTTACCAGTAGGCTGAGTAGGCTGGAGCCTAGGTCGGCGATTTTGGAAACCGATTTTTTGTTACCTCATCAAAAAGATTTCTGTATGACGGTTTTCTGATGTTTTACAGAAGATTTTGCCCTACCCCCCAACCAATCGACCTCTGCGCCCTCAGCTCACACTTGGTATGAGTGAAAAGAGCGAAATTGCAGAAAGTGTATTTCCCTCTTCCGTCTTCCCCCTAAAAACCTATACATGTCTGACTACTGGTGGGAGGCTGCGAACCTGATGGTTTGTATTTAATTTTGTGCTTAATTTCAATTCAAACATTATTTTACGTGCAATGAAATTGTTGAATTATAAAAAAAAACAAAACGTTTGTGTACTTTTGTACACGCGTTTGAAGTTATACTTCTTTGGCGTAGCAAGACAAAAATCTTTTCCAAAAATTGTATCTTTCGCCTTATTCTACGTTTGTAGAAAAAACGACACTAACAATAGAAACAAATTTCTTAACTTCAAAAAACTAAAATGTTGACTATAGCTAACTTCAGCGCGTCGTGAATCTACTCTCATAATTTTTTCCTAACGCGCCAAAAAAAGTGTAACTTCAATAGTCTAGGATATGACAATTATTGTAGAGGTAAGGGCGGGAAAACTTCACAGCCTATACCTTGAAAATTTGTAAATCCGCCGATGCATGCGCTCCTCGCATTATTGCCACAGACTGTAATCCATAAGGCTGCTAGTTGCTGAATGTTATGAACATTAAATCTTTGTAAATAAATTCTTTTACGAAAACTATTTGATCACGGCACTCAGAATCAAAAGTCATCGTTTACATTGGGAAGAACATAAAGAAGCCGTATTTTTTGTTAGTCCATACTGACTGAAGGAACTAACAATGTATCGGTAAACAGATTAAAATTATATACCTTTGAAAGCGATATACCGACTTTATTACAAATCGGAGATGCTTATAGACAACTTCTACTCTTTTATCGCATCTATAGATATTAAATACTTAGAAACGATATATTCCTTTATGTATTTAGGATTAAAGCCTCGAACCGAGGCGTCGTAATTGATTCAGGATGGAAAGTAATAGGAAGTAATAAGAATCTCTTGTATTGTCAAACCCCCTCACGATTATTAAAAGAGTGGCGGAGAGTTTATTGCCAGTTCTTCTCTTCCGTTCTACGTCCTTGATTTGAGAACTGGCAATAAATTTAAAATTAGAAGCATTTACAATGTATACGACATTGTGTAACCTATATGATTAAATGATTTTTGACTTTGACTTTTGACTTTAATAAACGATTTTGACTTTGACATTTTAATACAATTTTATTTATGTATTTTTATGTTTTATTTATATAAAGTTGTATACCCATAAAGATTATCGAGGAAAGGGTAAAATTTTTGTGAATGAATTTTATGAATTGTGGATTAAAGCTAGTACCGTATTTGTTCTCCTTAGGTTTTATAAGAAACGGTAACCATGGTAACAAAAACGATACTTTAATTGTATAAGAAGGGAGTATGTTAATTAGCCGTTTTCATGATAAAATGCGTGGAATTAGTTGTAAAAAATAGTGAATAAGAACTGTAACAACTCCCAAATATATATTCTTTTAACATTTACTTTGCTACCTAGTTATATAATATACGGAACCGTTTACAATTTTGTCTCAATTTCACGGCGCGTCTGCGTTTAGATTGCGCAAGTCATTCCCGTCCAATCAGCGCTGACTTCTTTGTTTCAAAGGACTGTTCACCGCTCTAAGCTGCGCAGGCGCCGAAAGTCCTAAATTAAATATTGACTACAGTAATTACTTAAACTTAATTAAAACTAGGTGTAGCAACTTCTCATGATTGTCTCTGGGATACTTTGATCTGATGTTGGATGGTACGATACCCGTTATAAGTGTCCTAAGTATTAAATTAATACTGTGATTGCATCAGTTGGAAAATTAAAACATATTAAGTCTAAAACATATTAAGTTAAACGCTTTAAAATATATTTTATATTAATTAATTACTATTCAAGAAATCGCATGCATTTACGTAATATTATTATACTATTATTGCTACCATCCCAGGGCATAGTTCTCGTTTAATTTAACACGGGTACACTCGGGTACAAGAGCGGAGTCACTACACCGCACTGTACACGCCCACTAATTCAATTTACATCGCTCTCAGTACCTGTACAGTCGTGGACGAAAGTTGTTTTAATAAAATTAAAGGTCCGCCACCTCCGACCACCCGTTTATTTAAAATTATGATTGTTTTATAATATTTCCAGATTTTATCCTCACTACATTGATGGCGGGAAGTCTTCCACTGTCCCCTTCTCTAGGCTTCTTTAAGGAACTACGAACTGTAGAATCGGCTCCCGCTGGAGGGCTTCCCTGTATGAGAAACGAGAACTTGAGAGAGGTGTTTATGGGCTGCGGTGTCGGCCTATTATGTCCCGTCTGACCCCATATATAAAAAAACCGTTAGCTTTTGGGTCCTAAATAAAAACTACATATAATCCACAATGCCGTGAATTGATTAGAAAAAATAGTACTGTGAGTACACAATGCAATAATTTATTCGTTTTCATTAAATTATTATTATTACTTTCTAAGTTTTTATGTAGGAATTTGACGAAACCACTTCTGTGCTCGCCAATACAATGTCAGAATTAATGAACAGCGATGATTTGCGAAACAAGGAGTTTGTATGGACATAATATTAAATTTTGTAATTACGCTAACAGGCCGGCCGCAATCTTATTCATTTGAGCTAATCACTTGCCGACGGTAGCTTACTTCAACTTAATTGGTTTTAGAGATATTTGTTTAGGCGGAAACATCATAGCATCAGTAAATAACAGTAAATGATTTTTACATCGAATGTGTTTGTAGCCTTATTTGTCATACATACTTTATTACATGCACACAAGTAAATAGTTATAACAAAAATACGGACATATTATATCTTTCTACCTATCCATTGGAATAATGTTGGAAATATATAGCCTAATTTCTCCTTTATTCTTTATTACAGACAAGTAAATAATAACCTAAAAATACGGGCAAAAACTATCTATCTATCTATTTGCAAAATGCTGGAAATATATAGCCAAATTTGTCCTCTATTCTTTATTGCAAACAAGTAAATAATAACCAAAAATATACGGACAAAAACTATCTATCTATCTATTGAAAAGATGTTGGCAAGGGTCTTCAGTAGTACAAGGTTATTTTCTTTTTACTACTTCTTGAGTAGGTTGTGAATTTTCGACTAATTTACCAAATTGATGAATGCTTGAAATGTCGAAATGGATGAGATTTGTACGGCAATTTGAATGAATCAGAAACTAAATAAGGTCGCGCACAATTCCTAAGTCGGTCTTCTGCGTTGGCTGGTTAGGTTGAATGCCTTATGCGTTATCTGAGGAAACTGACTGCAAATCCTATATAATATATTCTATGGTTGGAAATCTTCTACAGTTGGCCTCACTAGGCTTATTCTTTTGCGAAGCGAACTACATATTACCAACGACTATGTATAAAATGTTTAATATATTATATATACTATGTCCAAATCTATATAAATAAAAATGAATCGCAAAATGTTGTTAAGCGTAAAACTCGAAGACGGGAGAACGATTCGATTTTTTTATATGAACTCTGAGGAAAGTTTTTATGGGGAGCAAAATTGAAAAAATATTGAAAAAAATTTAGTTTATGTTTGTGGAAAATAATAAACGGCCCAAATATAAGTCTTTCCTCCAACTTCGATTTTTTTCCCTTTGGAGTAGAGTCTTGGGCCGTGGGGTTCAAATCGCTAATGTTTGATTCTGATTTAAGTTTTTGCCTGGTAGATAAGTACCGGTGATCACAGAGCTGGTGCTTTCCTCGCTCAACGAATAAGTATTGCAATACAGCGAGGAAATGCTGCCAGCGTTAAATATACACTACCACAGGGACCAAACTTTTTAAATTTATTTTATTTTCTTTTTCATAAATTTTTAATTATTACTATTTAGATTAAGAAACTTGTAAATACTGTATATTTGATTGTTAATTGTTATGTTCAGCTACATGATTGAAATGTTTTATTTAGTAGGATAGGTAGTAGGTAGGTTTTGATTCCTTCAAACCGAACAAGGGTTGGCATGGCACACAGCCAAATGTTCTATATATGTTGGTATGTAGCTACTAAAAAGGTAGGCTAAGTAAGAAAAATATAATAAAGCGAAACGAAGTTTAAAGAAAAAGATAGAGCATTCTGGGCTCCTCATGGCAGAAAGTATAGGGTGATGCTGGAGCGGGTACAAAACAAATTCATCAGGCACCTGTATTATAGAATGTGCGCCGAGGATTTGCGCTTATGATGTATCTTATAAAGTCGTTACGTGGAAAGGAAAACAATTTCAGTGTCTAGGCCTCAGGGTGCCTGGTGGTTTCGTAAGAGGCTACACGACCGCCTTTACTATTCGTATTAAAACTATCCTCTCGAAACGGGCACACACAATGTATGGAAATAATTAATGAACTGCACAGATTAACAAACATCTTGATGTAATATTTAAATTTCGCGCCTTTTCTCCATAGACTTGAGTTGTTTATGTCAAGTCTGTTTCTCGTTTGCCTTTGTCCTTCTATGCTACTCAGTGAACATTACTAGCCGATGTATTGTTGTATAAAGAAGAAGTTATTTTCACATATCAAACAACTTGTTTCCAATAAATCTTAACACGTTTTTTATTGTCCATTGACTGACAAAAGATCTGTTTCATGTAAGAAATAGTCATTTTTGTAAATTTTTCATGTATGTAAATCTTAAATGTTGTTTTTTTCTACTAGTATGTATTGTTTTGTATGTCATATAAATGTAAATAGCATTGGAGGAATCTCTAATCTTATTTTGTTAAAATAAAAATAAATAAAAGGTTTCATTGAAAATACATTTAACTTATACCATTCAATTCGAAATTAACTTTCAAATCAAATAAAGTATTATTCGTGAGGCATCACAAGAAACTCGAAGCGAAAACAAATTGAGTTACGTCGATGTCTTCATTAACTTTTTGCTCCAGAAAGGGGTTGAATGTGGCTTTGTCATGTTCCTGAGATTCCTTGAGAATAATCGAAACGGACCTTTTATAAACGAATACAAATTATATTATTGGGTCATAAAGCTGCATAATATCGAATAAACAGTGATTCTTGTTAAACATTCTGTTTTAAAACAAAATTTGAATTTTGTAAAACAATTGTTAGTACAAGTCCTGACCTTTCATCTCTTTTCTTTTAGATCCTAGAACTATTTATAGGTACTCAATTTCATTGCAGGTCTTATTATCAGAGCCTAAGATTTGACCTCACGGTTACAATGAGTTAAAGATAACTTTTTCAGTAGGTATATTAACAAATATACATATATAATAATGAAATACTACAAACATACGCCGTATGTATAGATACTTTTGGCTCCTTCGTACTAAACATTTCTTTTAGGTTTCTTTTACTAGAAATCGAACGTAGTACCTATACCGTGTTTGGTTTCATGATTTTTTCATATAAAGCTGGCCTAAACTCTAAGTTTATTTACGTAATAACTACTACGTTTAAATAGATCTTAATGGAAATAGTGGTAATTATAAACAAAACTATGCAACGAAACAAAGCGAGGTCAGGAAAATACAGTTATTAGCTACTTGGGACCAAAAACCACAGAGTAATCGCAAATAACCATCATCTTCTAAACCACAAACATTTTCGACAATTCGGGACAACTACTTCATAATTATGAAAAGAATCGTATCAAAAAAATGTACGTTTTCGAATCGTCGAATTTCTAAAACGTATAAAATATCTCTGGTAAAGCTACCTACATATGTGTGAAATATCGTGTCGTATTTTCGCGTTTAATACTTATAAAGCCGGCCAGTCCCTTTCACAGGGTTAGATTTTCTTTCATTCTAATGGCGAAAGAATTGAAACCGGTCCACAAGCTTTTAAGTTTATTCGTTAAAAAATATATATTTATGTAGGAAAATACTACTGATTTCCAAATGCTACTGTCCTGACATATCTCTCTCGCTTCATCCACTTTCATATACATTGACTCGTTGGTTGTGAGTACTTTTAACTTGTCCCTTCTATAGTACGTCCAGGTATGTACGACAAGGCCTACCCAAACTGACTTCAGCATCCACCGTTGATCCTACCTATGTATATCCAGATCCTACTTGTTAGCCGCTTCTTGTTCCAAACCAACGAAGCATTCCATCTCGTATCCTTGACAATTATGTCCCTTATATCCCAATCGTTTCAAACACACCAATATTTTTTCTTTAGAACATTAGTATGTATTGAAACTATTGTTGTCGTTGATTTTACAAATAGTCAAGAAACGATCATATTAATTATTATTATTATTTTTACAAATTTTCTCTGCACAAAGACACAATTCAACATTACGATGTAGCCTAACTTAAGATTAATAAGTAATTTAAGTTTACCCTAATTTACTAAAAAGGATATTTATCATAAGAAAGTGTCCAATAACACTACTTACAGTCTCCATTAAGGGGAAGACACTCTGTTCTTGTGTACTATTTTTTATTGTATTAAAATTGATTTAATAATTTACACGTGAGAAGGTTACCTGAGAATCTATTTGTTCAAAATTACAGCTTCGGACGGAGTCCCGTATTCTGTAATCATTTTCGAACTCAAGAGCGGTTTCACATCGGGGTCGCTCTCAAATCAGTCGTGAAGCAGTCATTTTATGATTTGTCATTCTGAAAAGGTGGGAGCTTGAAGTTTATTGTTTATCAGAATGCCAAATCATAAAATGACTGCTTCACATATTTGAGAGCGACCCCGATGTGAAACCGCAGTGTGAGTTCGAAAAGTGAGTTACAGAAAGCAGTATTCGCTGCGCTGTTAAGTCAAGTCAAGTAAGAAGTCAGTGTTGTTAAGTTACGTGTTATCTTGCGTAAGTTAACAAAATATTTCGTCATCCAATTTTGTTATCCAGAGGAATACTTCAAACAATTATTTAAATTGCGATCACGCTGGACGTGAAAAGTGCTCTAATAATTTAGCAAATCGGAAGGTAATTGTCTTGGAAGAATAGACAAATAGAATATCCGATTGCGGTTTCTTAACAGTCTCATTGGTTGTGAATGGAGCTACTAAATTTGAAAATAATACTGGCCAGTTACTTTATAATATTTGAAATTTCTGAGTAAAACTAAAAAACTGTAAAACTCTATGGTTTTTACAGTTTATATGAATTGTCAAAGTTTATAATTGTTCTGTAGTTTATGAGATATTAATTGAAGCATTTGCGTAATAGATTATACTATAGCTTATACGCAAGCCTATGTGATTGAACAATTATTAAACTGTTGTGTTACAATATTTCATTCAAACGTTCAGTTGGATTTAATTAAGTCAAACTCATGTGATAGCTACAGATTCTTATTTGCAAGGATTATTAGTATTAAGCATAGAGGTTACGTTACGTAACAAAACAAATGAACTCTTGAAAACATCTTGGAGTCATTCGTAATCTGTGCATAATATTAACTTACGTATGACTCATTGTCCTATAACCCTTAGATGGGGCAGAGGGCGTCCACAGTGAGTCTCCGTCGCGTTCGGTCTTGAGCCTCGCTTCAAGTCTTTCCGGCTCTCTTCGCCTCATCTGCAACTGTATGACGCCAAATGTAAAGCGCCCGCTTGGGGACACGATTGGACTATCTTCGGGGTGAATGGCCTATCCTTACGACGCATGATCTGCTGGCTATCCGGGGTTTCTCGGCAGCGCTTCCAAAGTTGTCGGGCCAGTAGATACCCAGAATACGGCGATGACAGCGGTTGAAGAAGACATAAAGTCGGTGCGAGATGTCTTCAGTGATCTTCCACGTTTCACATTCATAGAGCAGCACAGATTTCACGTTGGATTTGAATATTTTAAACACGATTCGACGCGTGAACATCCGTGACTGTCATACAGGCCGAAGTTGTGCGAAGGTTGCTTGGGCCTGTGCGTTAAGAAATGTCTTTTTTTGTACCTCATAATAATAATGTATGTAGATAATATGTAAGAAAGATAACTTCTAAATTTTAACTTTGATTTCTAAGGTCAAATATGAACTGTAGAAATTGAGATATAAACAAAATAAAATTGGAAAATAACAATATATCAAGTACAAAGAGAAATTTAATAAGGTAATTGACAGTATGTAACATAAGAATTAAATTAAATTATTTTTTCAAAAGATTACCTGTTATTTTTAATATTTGTTACTCTCCAAATTTCTTAGCTGAACGTTGAATCACCTCGTTACGATTATGATTATGCGATCGGTTAGAGGCGCACGCGACTTCCGCGCAACCACAATCAACTTCACCAATCACCATAGACCATGATCAATGATGTTTGCTTTGTTTAGCTTTTGATTGTTTGTGGTACTTGCGGTAATTTGTATTTGTGCAAAACACTGTTTATTTTACCAATTTAAAACTTTTAAGGCGATGATACGATAAATAATAATTGCTTGATATTATTATTAAATTTTATGATTTTTGTATAAAATAAATTCGCGAACAATAAATTTAGCCCCACGTGAGAACTCATTCCATTTTTAAACTTCATCCATCACATTCGTGACGAAAAATAATATATTTTACCGCAAATCAAATATTCGTTATCGACTGAAAGTCTAGACGCCATTTATATTGTCTGCCAAGACGTTCCAATTTCAAATTTCAAATCTCGTTTCTTTTAAATGTCATTTGTTTGTCGATTCCAGCGCGTGCCCGCTAATGGAAAGCTTTACCGAACGATTGCTTTGACAAAAAATTTGGATATGTACACACGTTTATAGAAATTTCATCTTTATTTTTTAGGATATAGAGAATGAATTAGTTTATATCAAATTGAATGTTATAAGTCTTTTCCATCAACATTTGCGGTTAGCTTATCAGTACGCATTATTTGCTCGAAGTTTTCATAAAACCTTTTATTGAGTTTCGAAGAGTGTTTCGAATTAAAACATTATTAGTAGTTTTGATCGTGTTTCTCGATTAATGACGTTCGATTGGACGATATTTTATGAGTGTCTTAGGACGGCGTGTTGATAGTTTCTATTATAAATTCAATCAACATAAATTAGTTTAAATTTGGCCGGAGGATTCGTGGATTGTAAAACGTTCCGTCCCGATTCATTATAGATGTGTTCAATTATTGAATACTTTATTGTTATTAGGTTTATTCGTTTCGATTGTAAAGTTGTTTATATACTAATTCTGTTAATCAAATTTTTAAACAGTGCTTTAAGGGGAAACTTCTTCTGAGTTCTATCACGAAAAGCCGCAAATAATAATATACACCAAAAGCGTTTTTTTTGTAAATTTTATGTCTTATTTTCGGTCACTAATTTTCTCTTATTTTTTTGCATGTAATTTCACATGTTATTCTAACGTTCCACATGTTTTCTTAAATTAAACCCACAGTATTTTTAACGTATTTATATAATGAACTATAACACTTTCTGATTTTCAACAATTCAGCAAAAGCAGTCAATTATATTAAAATTGTTTGTCTGCCAGGATGGTCATGGGCTTGGGTATGTCAAAAGTAAACTGACAATTTGATTTTGACATACCCAAGCCAATGACGTTTGACATGCTAATTAATAAAATATTTATCCTTCAACCGTATTTCACTAACTGTTAACTTTTCAGCCCACCTAATATCTACTGAAAAAACGATCGAGTGCAGAGAGAAACGGAAACCATCGTCACCACCAAAGGTACTAGTCTTAATGGGATTTACCTTGGTACTGCTGTTCACATACTGTTATAAATAGCAAACCAGCGACAGTCATTTATATCGGAAATTCGAGAATATAGCTACCTTATACCAAGGCCCTATATTATTAAAAGAAAGATAAAATTTTGTATCAAAACGATGAACACACATACAAATGTTTTATTTAAATAGAACCATAGTTTGTGCATGGTAAAGAATTCCAATAATTAATTAAAAATAAACAGGAAATTCTAAAATCATAATCGTTACCGTTTCTCATGGCCATATGTCGTCATTAGACATAACGAGGCGTTTATGATCCGAAAATTAGTAGATTTGACTTGTTTAGACCCCGGCTGTGTTTATCGGATGGTAAGGAATTGGGAATATTTTTTTTTAATTTTGTGCAAAGCGGTTTTACTGATATACAAAAAAAAATTATAGGAACAATTACGGATCACTGTCTCCTTAATAAACGCGATAGACAGTCAACAGTCACGCACGTAGTCTTGGAGTGCATGGTTTTGGCTTACCAACGAACAGAAATAATGCCTAAATGTAATTCAGGTCTTTCAAGAAATGTGCCTACGAATTCTTAAAAGACCGGCAACGCACTCGCACTCTGGTAATTATATCATTTACATTATAGATGAGCCTCCTCCAAAAGCAAAGATTTAGCCCCTTGATTTCAAAACGTCTTTGATAGTCCAATTTTAAATCGAAGCCACGCGACAGCTTTTTTAGTTTCCATAAGTAGTGTGTTCACCAGTATCGACAAATGATATACTATATTTCAGACAGACACACCCTCTTAATATATGTATAGTAAAATTTATTCGGCACACCCCTGACAATTCGTTTTTCATCGATTTATATGTATTAATGTAAATTATCGGCAATCACTAATCAAAGTTATAAACATTTTATGAGGTTGTCATAAATAATTTTCATTAATTGCTGTGAGTAGTTAATAGTTTTTAGCTTAATTGGCTAATTTTTATAGTAGATATATATTTTGGAGCAGTGAAGCGCTGTACGGGAGAACATCGTGATGAAACCATATCTTAAACTTGCAGGTTTCGCTGGAAATAACTAGTTTGCGATTTAAAAACAGATATTCACCACACATAGACAATACACACCCTTAATGTATATTTTTAAGAACTGTGTATATACAGTCAACTCTCGCTAATTTGAAATTCATGGGAACAGAGATAAATTTCAAAATAAGCGCAGAAATAACCACGAAAAGGAGGGGGGACTCAAAAGTCGCGATTTATTATTTTTATATTTCTGTACATACAATTAAATACAATAGTACAATTAATCACAAATTTTGATCTGAGAAGTCAGATTACGGACTGATTAAGTGAGCGATTTCAGTCTATCATTGTCGACAGTGGTGAGAGCTGCGAACTTTAGAAAAAGCGTCGGTAAACAACCAATTTAATTATGTTTTCCGAAGTTTAATGAAAAATAGTATGGAAGAGTGTAATTACACTAATAAGTTACATTTTAAATATATTAAATAAAGAATTTCTTACGTCAGATATTTCAGCGTTTTTATTTCTGTAATATGATCGTACGAATGGTCTAACCATTAGCTAGATAAATTACCTTTTATTTTTTTCACCTACCAAAAACTAAGTTTACAGACCTTCGCCTCTTGCATAATATCAAAATTTAACCTCAGTCTTTCCGAGATGATCCTTGCTAAGCACGTGAAACCGTAAAACCGTTTTTGTCAGAAATAATACATAAAGAAACTTGAATATTGTATCACACTTAGAGGTTATCTTCTCAGTAAATAACTGTATACCAAAAGTCTATAAACAATTTTCATAAGCTAAATAATTCACTGCCAATACGAACAATAAAATCACCGAACAAATTGATTCCGTGCAGTCTATTAAATCGCTATATTAACAAAGCTTTAATATAATTTTAATGAAAATACCTCGGCGTCGTTTCTCGCTAACAAAACGTCTTTATCCCTTAACTTAATTTATGATATGTAATAAAGTTTCATACCTAAATATCAGTTAATAAAAGTTAGAATATGCGAGTGGCTGTCTGAGTTGTGCACTAAAAAATTAAACGAGCCTAGTGATGTCATCTTATCGAAATAAAGGGATGTTTATCGATAAAAATTATCATAAGTCATATTTATTTATGTATTACAATTTTTAACACCATAACGTATTATCGTTTTTGTTTATTACTGAAAATTTAAATAGAACATATGGAAACGGTGGTTTAACCATGTCGGTTCTACTCCCGCATCAATGTATAGATTCTATATAGCCACAAAAATAATTTCAATGAATAACAATATGTAAAATATAAAATAGACAGTACAAGAAAAACTATTGTCAAAGAATGTCAGACACATACAACGCGATTCATAATACACACCATATAGCATACCAATTTTTAAAAACCGGCAACGCACTCGCGAGCATTCTGGAAAGCATTGAAAGTGTGGGCATAGGTGTGCCTCCAGCCATTTGTAGTTGGTAATTATATATTACTATTAAAAAAAAGTATACGTTTCTGTATCCCACACATTAATATTGACCCTAAAATTATGACTGTAAACACAATCAAATCAATGTTTAATATTCATAAATCCATACCTAGTTAATCAAAGCAAATGAGCCGATGAAATCTTATAACAATTTATCGAAAGCTTAAAATTCTATAGTGATTTTACGAGGTGCAAGAGTCTACTTTATTAAATATTTGGTCGTAAAATATCGATATTAGCTGGTAATATGATGGCATCACTAGCTTGACGTCGATCGAAAATCATAAAATGTTATGATTACCATTATCATCACAAAAGACGCGTGTAATTGTTTGTCAAATAAATAATAATAAAACTTTTGATGTTTATTAAATAAAAGTTTAAAAATCATTCACCTTTAGTGTATAAAAATATTAACGAGTCGTTTAGCTAAAGTAAATGAGAATTCCCATATATCTACTATAGAAGGTAGGTAATATATGGGTGATTCTACAAAAGTTGGGTAACTCTTGAGGATATTTTGTTTATAATATTTTTTAAATCACATTTCCACAAAATCGGGTGGATATGATAGCAAATCTAATGAATATATTGTTCCAAATCGGGCCAGTCACTTTTTTCAGTAGATTGTGAGATATTTAAAATTTTCAGAATTTGACTGCCAGGGTACTGACGAGGGCAACATAGTACTGATAAAATACACAATTTTGTAAGAATTATAATTAAATTTAATAAAAATTAGTATAAATCTCTTAGGATTTAACAATGGCACATGTCTTTTAAGTATTAAAATAACTTAGTTACAATGAAATCTAATTATTAATATGTAATACTGGGAGAAAATACTATCTCAGTTTTCAAAACAGCCTTTTGACATTTAATGTAACGTTATTCACTTAACATTTACTACTTTAACGTAGTTTTATTTAATATTACTAAGTAATCAACAAACAATAGAAACAAAAATCTAGCAATGTTTATCTTAAAAGTACTAATTATCATTAACTTAAGAACATAATACTATAAAAGTCAACTATCCCAGGCTTCATAACAGCCTTTTGACATTTTTATACGTTATATTACTTAACAGTACGTATTTTTCTAATATATCAAGTAAATATTAAAAGCTATGCCTTAAAAGCACCTAAAGACATAATAATAATAAAAATAAAATGAGATCATTTGCTCCATAACAATAAGAAAAATAAAGGTTTAAAATAGTGCAAAAATAAAAAAATTCCTTCTCGAAAACATCAATATTTTCATTAAATTGGTAAAAAACTCTCTTCCCCTTTGTAATGAGGTTTGGTACGGGTAGTTTTTTTATTATTTGATCGACAGAAATATCTGACACATCTTTTTCATCCAATTTAAACAGAGTGCCATTCTGGTTACAAATTTTGAGAAAAGTTACTCTTACTTCACCGTCTTCATCGTCAACTGAAGAGCAAACCGCTGCATAATGATATTCTGTATATATACAGGTGACATATACAATATATACAAGGGAAACTTATTTGTTATAATATGTTACTATTTTTTAATGTCTTATATGTATAAAATAAACTTTTTTACACATTTGCTAGTTCCGAACTGCAGGGCTACTATAGATCTTAGTCTTAAACAAAGTGCCGATAAAAAATGATGTCGATGAAATCTAATTTCCATGTCTGAAGCGCGCGCTAAAAACCTCATTAAAAAAGCACTATTGAAGAAACATAGTAAGCTTGCTGACGACTAAAACCTTCCAAAATTCTAAATGCAGCCGTCAGCTACTCCATACCAAGAAAGCCTATAATTATGCTCATTTTAAAATAGGAATCGCTATAAGTTACATAGTAAGCGCGCTGACGTCTAAAACCGTCCAAAATTCTATATGTCACGCAGGTCAGGTACTCCATACAAAGAAAGCCTTAAATTACACTCATTTTAAAATCGGAATAGCTATTCAAGTTAGGTACATAGTAAGCGTGTTGACGACTAAAACCTTCCGAAATTCTATGTGCGTCAGCCGAGACCAAGAAAGCCTTTTATTACTTTGAAGGCTGTATATGATTTACCATAATTAACAGAACCTAGAATCTGCGATTGCCGACCACAAATTCGGGTGAGGCCACATAATTAGACACGTACTAGTCCCTTCACCCGGCCTTGTGAAGTAATTACCTTATGAAGATTCATTCACAAATATTTTATATAATTCAAGATTGTTGCGAAACCTGGCGAGTTGTTCAATTATTCAATCATTTTGAAGCAAGATTTTATTTGATTTTAAATATATTTTTTAAGGAAATAGCAAAAAGGTTAGTCGACATCACAGGAGACCGAAGAGCTGGCAGCTACCTCGGACAAAGATTTAGTAAAGCTATTCAAAGGGGGAACGCTGCCAGTATCTTCGGAACCTTGCCTAAAGGGACTCCTTTTAATTATATATTTAAGTTATTATATTTTAAGGTTAGTTATAGCTTTTTTTATATTTTTGAAGTTTTTTAAGTCTACACAATTCCACGTCGATATCTCCTGTGGCTTAACTCGAAATTTTTACCAGGGATCCTATGAACCGTGTGCTGGTATTTTGCCATTTGCATATTTTATTGATTTTTTTGTGCACAAAAATACACTATCCTTACAGTGCTAAGCCAATATGATAAAATGTCGAAAAACAAATGAAATAAAATATTAGATACACAATATCGCAACTATGAACTCACTCTGCGATCATATAAAGAGGTGGATAGTGTCAGGGACAGCATTCAGTAAGTGCAACGTCTTTGTTAACGGGGTTCCCTGCAACAGACTGGTCCTGGCCCTTGGTATCGCAACCAACCTTGGCCTTCGCTCGTATCCCCTAGGTACAAAGAAACCGAGTTCTTGGAGACCACTTGGGACCACCACCCTCAGCAAGACTTTATTAAATTATATGGATATCACCTTTTTATTATATACTAGCTGACCTTGCGAACTTCGTACCGCCTAACAATCAATGAATTTCGTGTTACAAATTAGCTGATACGACACCAAATACGTTCTTTAATTTGAGAGAAAACTTAACCGTATCGACAGGAAGAACATTAAATGTTATGTTATGTTTTTACAGTTGCGAAAACCATTCTTTTTCCAATGTTTTTAATATACTGTTATTTGGGACAATTACAACCAATCGAAAACAATGAAAATCGGTCCAACCGTTCGCAAGTTATAAATGCTCCAATAAACCCGACTTTGTTTATTTATATTTAAATAACATAAAGTAAGTTATCAGTGTAAAGTTAAATAATTGTTTGTATTATGTAATTAAGTAACTAGGATTGTAAATAAAATACTATGTTACACAAAAATACATTTATTCTAATAATACTTTAGCCGTTACAATCAGTTAATAATGGACGGAATATTTAATCTACATCATACAAATAACTTACGTAAACCCTAACTTTATTTACAATAAAACAGTCGTGTTCCAATATAATTATCCAACATCCAGTAAGATCTAAAATTAATCCCAGAGAATAACTAAGATTCATAAAGAACTTTCTTATTCAATTACGTGCTAAAAGCCTCAAATGTTTTTGTGAATTCAATTCAATTTCCAAAATTTAAACCATTTTTTAACCTGATTACAAAACAATGTGTTTAATTACTTAGTATTGGGGAAATTAATTAACAACGAAAATTGTCATTGACGTCAATTGTATGATAATTTCTTGACATCTTACAAAAGAACATGTTTCTTTATATTAATAAAATAATTGGATACCGTTTAATGATGTCAATTGAGGCTTATAGTTTTTTAGCAAGACTATTATTTTATACATGTAATTAGCACATCAGATCAGCCCTCTGCCGCAATAACTCTAACCGAATTTCATGTTCCCTTGCAGCTAATCTAAGGGCAGTTATACTTGACGTTGCGTCGTCCACTTGTATGGACTCACTTCCCGGTGAAATAGGGGGGGAAATGGAAGGAGCTGGCGACCGTGACCTTTCAGAGGATACCCTGATCTCAGAGGACACTCGAGGTTCGGTGTGATCCGTGTATTGATGTGGCGAAAAGCGTGGCGCTTCGGGTACGGTCAAATTAGCTAGGAGCGAGTGGAGATGAGCGGGCGATGAAGCGTATAGCGGGTAGAGCGGCGGCCGTGATAGCGGTGGTAAGTATTGAGCTCCAAATAGTGGGGTGTTCGCGTACCTGTCACCAAAAATAAAAATAACATAAACAAACACATTTGACAAAGTTGTATCGAAATTTAAAAATCTTCAATCACGTGACCATTTCATTAAAAAAATAATTACCTGAATGAAACTAAAGCATTATCAAATGGCTTTCTCAAGCTAAAGCCTAGTTGAGACAGAGGGTGAGGGGGTGGAGGTAGACTCGTCGGCGGGGGGAGGGGTTGTCCACTTCCTAGATACCCGCTGTAGGGGTGAGCATGTGGCCCGACCTTTTCTTGTTTACGCCACTTCGCCCGACGGTTTTGAAACCATACCTTAGGAAAGAGGTTTTATTAATAATGGTTTTTTACTTAAATTCAACAATCGTAACATGTCTGTGAAGAAAATGCAACAAGTAGTTTCATACATAGACATTTGGATAGAGAAATAGCGGTGAACAATGAACGCTCTAAATTATAATACGTTTAAAAAAGCGTTAATATAAATACGACCATTCAAAATGATTACGTCTTATCTGTTTTTTTGCAAATTCTAATGAAATACAATGTTTTAAATATTAATAAAAAATAAATTCTTAAATTTTTAAATCTATAATCTTGCCAAGTCTATTAAAATAAAATGTTTTAAATATTAATCAAAAAATTCATTGGTTTTCCAGACTATTTATTGAGTTCACAAGAGATTCCGCTTTTGTCTGATTGCAACTTCAATCATTATGGCGTTTCTAAACGGGCCATGTTTTGCTGCAATTGATGGCTGCAACACTGTTGCCCGGCAACATTGCAAACAATTGCAGCCACAATATGCAATGTTGCAGTAATGTCCCGGCCATATAGCCAAACATGTTTTGTATAGCCACATATGGCTGATGTTGCCCCGATGGGTTGCCGAACGATCGCTAGGCTATCGAATTCAACTGAAATATTGCACATCCAGTTCTATTGTTGTTTCAGTCACTCTCTTTGTTATGGCATAGTGTATCCTTTTCTACGCGACATGACGTTTGCGATGAGTGAAGTGTGCCTGTTTTGCGATCAGCTGCATTTTGACGTTAGGTTACTACGTAAAATGACTGCTTTTGACATTCTAGTAAAATTCTTGAATAATTTATTATCAAGGCTTATTTCTAGACTCAAATTGTCTACAGTTTCACGCATATTTAAGTAAGATCTAATCCACGATCTCTTCTTTTTCTGTTTCTTTTTTTAAAACAATATAAGCTGCTGCGACAAGTGTGATTTCGTCAGTTATTGTTGCCGGTTTGTATAGCCTGTTTAGGAGTCTGCATCATGGGCCATACTATTGCAGACATATTGCAACACATTGCCCAGCCATAGATTGTTCGGCCATCAGCTGCATTAAAATATTTTTGTAATGGCCGGGCAATTAGTTGCCAACAGTGCAGCCATCAATTGCAGCAAAACATGGCCCGTTTAGAAGCGCCATTATAATAAGCCTACGTATTGATGAATAGTTTTTACCAAATAACTAACTTGACACGATCCTATTACGGAAATGTACTTGTATGTGTTAATAAACGGTGGTTAAAACCCGTTAAAATATTTTCGCTTTATTATTAAGACGTTATAAACCAATATGGCACGTATGATGGCATTCCTGTTACTTGTAAGAGTACGACCATGGTTTGAGGCCATTAAGAGATATTTATGTCCATAATTATTGGAACGTTTATGGCTTATTAATGACTAATTATTCTCTAGGTATTGCTTTAAGTTTTTAAGGGTAAAGTTTTAATAAGATTGCGTATCCATATATAATAGTAATGCAATGATAATATACGTTCCTACTTTGTCATTGTATGTAACTTCTTTATTTTTCACATTTTTATATATTCTATATATATTTTATATACTACTAAGATGGACCATCTTCAATTAACTTACGATTAGATATAGATTGTTATTAGATTTGTTTAAAATAGTAGTAATTCTTTTCCAGTGAATATTTTTATACTAAAATATCAATATATATAAAGCAGAGAAGTAACATAGATCAGTGATGGCCTAGTGGCTTCAGTGCGAGTCTTAGCCATGAGGTCGTAGGTTCGAGCTCCGGCACAAATGGACTTTCTGACAATGTGCGCATTTAACAATCCCTTGAATGGTGAAGGAAAACATCGTGAGGAAACCGCCTTGCCTTAGACCCAAAAAGTTGACGGCGTGTGTCAAGCACAATAGACTGATCAATAGGTTGTAGCGCCACTGATTTATTATTTTATGTATCAAAATAGTATTTGAGAAACAAACAAATATTTATTTCACCTTTATCGATTTAGTTTTTAGTATTTCTAAACACATATATTGCAGTCATTGTAGTAAGGGTTGATTTAAATATCGTTACTTATTTATCATTGTGTAGCCTAGGCTTTTGTATGACACTCGCAAGAACAAATTTACATAAAACAAATCTAACAATATTTAAAAATACTAATGACTCAACGTTAATAATCGCGATTTTTCTTCGAACAAAGCGCACTTAAACGAAACGTGTAATCATAATCCCATTTATGTAGAGAAAAACCGCTTTACTTTCGTTATAATTATTTTAATGCCTTCTATTCGATTGTAATAGATGTGATTCTATGTTTTTATCATAAAGTCGTTAAGTTGTGCACTCAGTTAATGGGAATGTCCCTTTAATCAACGGTTAATGGGGACACCATCATTAAGTATGGACGTGAGAAAAATATTAACATTTAAAATTTGACGAATACTTTTTGTTTCTTTGTAATTGATCGTTATTCGATTGGTGAAGGTTTAGTGTTAAAGTTTTATTTTCTATTGTTCTATAATTATGGATACATGATAAAGACAGATTATATGTCAGAAGCTACGCGATTTTCAATCCGTTCGTGCGTTCAAGGTATATCTATTTATAGACTACTTTCTCAATAATATTCATGCAAAGCAAGCATACAGTGAAATTAAATATCGTAACGATATTTGCTCAAAACCATTCAAAATAAAAAAAATAGTTTTGACTTAACCACTCATTTTTCTTGCGAGTATTAGGTACATCGTTGTATACGAATAAACTGATATTAATATTGTATATGTTACTATAAAGACATCGTTTAAAAGGCTCTTAATTATAACAAGTATTAATTTATAAATTCACGATTACTATGACATTTTTCGAAAATTCGGCAATAGTTAACAATTGTACCTCTCGCTGTCATACCACATATAGTTTTGTAAGAATTATGTTAATTAATAAAAAGCTGTTATGATGTATGTATAAAGCAAGCTGTATTTGCCTGTTAAAAAGTGTACAATGCGTTTTTATTGTTATTTTTGTATTCCTAAATGCAGTTTTTTAATGCCAGTTGGCTAAATTTAAAAAAAATACAATAATAGTATCTAAAATAAAATGTATGACGCATAAGTATGGCTTTTTTAATTGACTTTTATGACTGTATCTAATATTCTACGTCATTTATTTCAGATAGAATATTAGGTTTATAAAAATACTCACTTGTATTCTGGCTTCAGTCAATCCAATTTTCAAAGCAAGTTCTTCCCTGAAACAATAACAATATATAAAAAACATATCTTTATGGCGTTTCTCTCGCTGACTACGAATGTAAAGCTGTCGTATTATTTTTTCAAATGTCTAGTACAAAGTGCGGGTTAGCCTTGTGATGTGGGACTCCTATCCCGCAGCCATGAGTTCGAATCACGAACCAATACTCTTTTGTTTCTATGTGCCTTAGATCCAAAAATGAACGGCGTGATTCTGGCACAAAAGGCAACAGATACTTACTTAAAACTGAGGGTAGACCAAGGGTTGTAATGCCACTCGTTTATTAGTACCAAACCAATGATAGTATTATAAAAATTAAGGTTTTATATGAACATTTGTCTTTGAAATTTCTAAATACAAGTTTCTAAATACCTAGTAAAAACATCAGGATAATGTGTTCTTCCAAAGGCTTTTTCCAACTCATCCAACTGGTAGCTGGTGAAGGTCGTTCTGTAGCGACGTTGCTTCCTTCTAGGAACGTCTTCATCGTCAGCCCCACTGCTGGAGCCAGGACGGTCTGGGTCCATGGATGGAAGATCAAGAGACGATACGTGTTCTGATACACCCATCGTTCGATTCTAAGGAAAAAGATTTAATTTAGTTGTGTAAAGAATTATGTCCATTATATATTAACATAAATGAAAAAGAATAATGAAAAAGTTACACTTACAAAGCGTACTGCGCGTGCGACGCAATATTTCAATATGTAATTAGTATAATTAAACGCGTTCTAAATGAGTAAAACAGTTTGTCAAGACTATGTCATCAAAAAAAAAAAAAATTGTCAGTCTATTCATGATATTCCAGTGTAATAAATCGATTTTATTAACATTTTAGAATGTTTATTTAAAATAAATTGTGCAATTAAATTATGGGTTAATAATTTTCTAAGCATCTTCTTGGATCAGAAATCAACATGTTGTACTTAACCACAGCTTAAAATTAATAATTATGTTATTTAATTGCCATACCTTAATATCTAGTTCACATTACTAACTAGATAACATTTATAGTAGATTCTAAATATTAAAACTGACAATTACAAGTGAAATAAGTGACTTAATTAAAATAAGTTCATGTAATTTACAAGTAAATTAGGTATTTTCACAAAAAGTAATTAGTTAATTTTTCAGTTAATTAAACTTTTATGCAAATTCTACGGTTAAATGAGCAAAAAAATTCATGTAGAATAAAGTTTGATACTCTTTAATTACTATTAAGCATTTAAATAAAAAATATGTGGAGGGCCTCATAGCCTAGCGGTCTTATTAAGTGGCAGCTAGGTGTGGGGTACCGGGTTCGATTCCCGGTTCGAGGGCAAGTTTTAATTTAATTTAAATTTGTTCTCGGCCTTTGGGAGGGTTGTGCGGTACCGGGCGAGTGCTGAAGCCGTACATGGAGGACACGGTCGAATTTCTAAAGACAAGCACGAATTATAAAAAATCCTATACTTGACGCTGGCTAATGCACAAACCGTGCCAGAGCCATTAAAAAAAATACTACGGGATTAAAACGCGTTAATTTATTAGGAATTATTCGACATTTATAACCAACAGTTTTCATGTACCTACATTTACTACTACTATCAAAATAACGAGTCCTGACCCCTAAATGCGCTTTAATCAGCAAAATTACTATATAGTTATATCATCGATACTCATGAAATAGTGTCATAAATAAAAACTTATAAAAAAACAATATTTTCGGGACACTTTTAAAATCACTTATAAATAAATTAAAAATATATTCACTGAAAATAGGAAAGAATAGAAAGTATGCAATTAGCGTGAAATATCTTTTCTTCGAATTCTTGGTCGGAGACCGCTAATAGCTGATCTATGATGCAGAACGACACCTGCCATGACATCTGTCGTTTACGTGACTGTGAAAAGCTTAATTATGAAAAAGCTACGCTTCATTGCTGTAAGTTTTATTCGTATATTATTGAAAAATTATATATATATGTTTATTATGTATAGGTATTTATTGGCCACTAAAACTTACAATTTATATGTACGTATCAATGCGTTTAAGTTTTCAGCGGGGCCGTACCCGTGCCATAAACAACTAAAAATAATTAGTAGGTATTATGAAAAGCTAGACTATCAAGAACTGGGCTAGTTAAATTACATACAGTAAGAGTAAATAAGATTTGTGTTTATTTTAATTATTTTATGAAGTCGATTGTAATATCTCCAATAGCTCAACGGTTGACCCGTAAAACTTAGTGTCGCAATAAAAACTCTGTAAGTTAATTATGTAACTATACTTATAATAATATCATGAATGTTATAATAGGATTAAGTTACTTGTGACTATGTTACTACTATTAATGATTGTATTATAACAAAGTATTTTTTAGTAGGTATCGTATTCTTTTAGAAACAGCGCATTAAGAAGGATCTATATCTACTAAATAACTTTATTTATTTATTTATTTCGTAATCCTACAGCTAACATAAATTATATATAATAACAAACAGTTACACTGAAAATATAGCCAGAAATGGAATACATAATACATTTTACTATAAAAAGGTTCAAAAATTTACAAAATCAAACAAACAAAAAAAAAATATTCAATACATTCAACTAAATAATACCTAATTTTACTTTTATATTTATTTATGGTTAAATTTATATTCAGTAAAATTAAACTCCACAGTATCTATGAGAAGTTAAACTAGTTTCAAGTACAACATAAAAACAGTTTCATTACGATAAAAAATGTTTTAATTAAATGAGGGTAATCAAGAAGTGTAGTTTTCCGCTTGACTAGTCAATAGTTGAATATATTAGGTTGGAGACTTATATTTCCAATGAGGATATATATTACTGTTTTATTGAGAAAGAAATAACATATATTTTATGTAATAATATTTTCTTACTTCTGAACTAATTTTAAGATGGTGAGACCAAATCGTCGGCGGAAAATGAATCAGTTTACTGCGTCAAAAGTGCAAATCCGATTTTAGTGGAGCACAGAAAAATGGACAAGAAGGCAAGCTTAAAAAAAGACTTTTTTCGTCAGAAATCGGACTTCCGTATAGGAAACAACTAAGGGCGTTAAGTCATACGGCACATTATTACTTAATAATTAAGAGAGATGTAAATGTCGATCAGTGACACTAGATGTGGCGTGAATCTTGATGTTTCGCTTGCGATATGCCTTTGTTCCATTCCATTACAAAAAATGTACGTAACCTTTGCGTTGCATTAGGCACATGAAATTATTATAATGCAGTATTTAAGCATGCCCAGATATTTATTAAAAGCCTTGTTATTAGTAATGTAATTAGAAAATATTTTGGTATTAAATAAAAAAGTTCTTAATGCTAAAGTCACGAATGCGCTGATGTGAAAATTTTCTTACAAATTTAGTTAAATTTTGTTTTTGATCGTGCCGGTCCACTTACTGCATTATTTAATTCAACTTTCATTTAAAAAAATAATTAGGCCTTTGGCTAAAAGCTTTATCGTTGTGCAATACATAATTTAAAAAACCTATACCTACTGTATTCAAACGAGTTGTATGATTACAATTACTTTAGTTGTATTATTACTGTTGTAAGCTCAGACAAATTGTTAAAATATATTGTAGTTTGAAGTGGATCTGGTAAAAGTCTTTAATTTAAAAATGTGGTTTGCATCAATTAACTATTACAAACATTTGATTCTTTCACTGCTTAATGAAAATACTTTATTCGAAAACAGTTTTTCGAACAATATTTTTTTCTGTTTATTTATTCCATTGATATATATTACATTAGAAAACCACAGTGACCTGTATTAATGTAACAATATCAGGAGCGCGACAAATGCATATAAAAATAATTCTTAAACTTGTTTTTATGTCGCTTAGCGTTACCTAAGAAGGGTTGTAATTAATAATTAATAATAATAATTAATTTATATACCCAGAAAATCAAGAACAACGCAAATAAAGTATTTTACCGTATATATCTGCAGTCCATTGCAATTATCCCATGTAAGGTCAATCTAGCTTTAGTTTTAGCGTAATTGGATTACGAATATAATTTGCTCCAAGAGGCTTACTGGCAAGCGATTGTCCGCTATTGCAAAGGTTGTTTTGTTTTGGGTAGTTGCGCCAGCGCAGTAAGAATTAATTAAATTTTAAAAATAACGTGATTGGGGCTAAAAAATCATTTTAGTTGAATATAGTTTAAACACGCGAAGACTTATCACATTTTTTTCTAAATATACTTTTAATAAATAATTCCAAAATCGAAAAAAGTTCAGCGACAATGTACTATATATAACCGTTTTAAATAATATTTATAAAAACCATTTCATTTGCAGGAAGTGATAGTTTTAGAAATCGACATATGTAATAGAAAGTTAATTAAAATTATTACTCTATAATTAAATTATAAATTATTTGCATATATTATCCATTAAAATATCAAAATAATTTTCTTATATGGCTATTCAATTAATATCTTAACGAACATTCCGACAGGTTTTTAATGGCAACATTTAGACATTATTTTCTTATTAATTGTAATTTATTATTTGAGTTTGCGTATGTAAATTAGTTTTAAATTAATAGTTTGATGTACGTAAGTAAAAGCACATGAGCTTATCTTATATACCTGCGTAATATTCCATAGGATAGACGAATTTCTGCGTTTTATTGTGATTTTTATTACATGCCTACCATAGCAATTATTGATCGCTGTGAATCGAACCCAAGCACTCCGGGTTATAACGCTTTATGCGCTTAGTCAGTTGTATATGTCAAAATTATCCACATAATGGTCCATTAATTGTTAACAGGAATATATCAATTATATTATAAACTAACTGACCCGGCAAACGTTGTTTTGCCATGTAGGTACCTATATTATTTCTAGGAAACAGTTTTTTAGTTTTTAAAAAATGACTATCTAAAAAATAGGGGTTGATCTTAGAGGGGTGAAAATTAGAGATTGTATGTATTTTTGTATGCTGTATCATAAAAAAATAAAAACAAAAAAAAATCTAAAACTAAAACAAAAATTTGGGGTGGACACCCCTTATCACTTAGGGGTTTGAAATATAGATAGTAGCCGATTCTCAGACCCATAGAACTTTTAGAATATGCATATAAAATTTGATAAAAATCGGTCAAGCCGTTTCGGAGGAGTATGGTAACTAACATTGTGACACGAGAATTTTATATATAAGATTATATTTCTTGACTTACTAAAATTAATGACCGACAAAATAATACCAAAAACTAGAATGAATTTAAATTGGTGCATTTTATAAATGTAACGTAAAACAACTACTTTACGCAAAAACTGTTTTCATAGAAGTAAAATAAATTACTAAATAGTTACAGAAATCAATAAATACGTAACAGCGCATCACAACAATCCTTCTGAGCTGAACAAATACAAAATAAATTACAACATCAGTCATAAAATAACGAACAAAAACACACATAAAAATGTGTATTACAAAGTAGATAAACGACAAAGTAACATTCAACTTTATTCTAACAGCTGCGAAATTGTGGAAGGAAATCAATCTATTGGTTAATTAATTTATATACCATTAGCAATAGATCTCTACATAAATAATGGTATTTACATTTATTTTTACATTCTAAATTCAAAAAACGTGATCGGATTACTCATGCGTCTGCTATTTAATAGAATTATTGTGACCACACGGCGCCTCATGGATTATACGAAGATTATAATAACCGTTTCCATTAGTTCCAACTTCCAAGTAGATTATCTACTGTTTTGTCACCAGGCTCGTGGCATTAAAAATTTGAAAATGGAATTCGATATTTTAATGATTTTGACAAGTTACAATTTATGTTTTTATGAAACTGAGTAAAGTAATTATTATATAATACAAGTTAACTTGTAAATTATTAATTTTTAAATTTATTTTAGCGTTATTAAGACAATAAAAACTTAAACAAATAATTAAACTTATTTATTTAAACTTCTGTTGTCTATTATCAGTGAGGTAGGTATTGGTCTTTCAAAACACTGTAGTGGCTTCTTTATTCATATGCTAATGACAAAATAACATAGGTAGGTACATACAGAAATACGTCTGCCCGTATATTACGTAGTTAGAACATTTAATCTGTTGGGTTGAATTGTCAAAAATGTGTGTATAGGCCTTATCAGGTAGCAGACAGGAATCCGTCACGGATGAGTCAGCCACTTTTAGCTTATCTAGAAGACTCAAATCTCAAACACCATTAACACTCGCTAAGGCTAATGGACAAAAAATCTAATCCCCGATATTTGTATTGCAAATATATTTAAACAGCTTTAAAAATATTAGTTTCACTTTTAATTCTGTAGACAAACAGCAGTAGTGCCCGCAAGTTTATGTTCATAACGTAGGCCTCGAATATAATGTTTTGTCTCGTAAATATACCTATGTTTAAGCGACACGAGAGAATCAATAGGTTAACCTATCTATGTAAGTACCAACTTCATACATAAAAAAAGGTATACAGGATATGCCTTTTAGGATTTATTATATTTATTTATTCCTGAATAGGGCTTTTCTTTGTATTAAACCATATTTTTGAAATCACCCTATCACATATTACAAAAAGTATATTGTGCTAATATGCATAACAATTAAGAAATTCAGAGCACACGAAATACATAATTCAAATCCAATCATTAGTTCATTAATCTAACACAAATCTAGCCTAATTTCATCACGGTAATGAAACAAAAAATTTGATTACAATTAAAATTAGAGATAACATCGCATCCGACTTTCCTATTAAACGCCGCTGGTAGCGCCGAGTAGCGTGTAATGAGAAATCAGAATGTTAATTAAGATCTAATTAAAGCTAATACAATCAATGTTGCTTCTGAGGCATCCGCAAGTCATCCCCTGAACCAGTGAACAAAGATCTTCGACCTTCATACGTGTGCATAACAAAACAAGTGATCCGAATAATCAGAAGCATATTAAGAGGCCATTGAAATTGGTGATGTTAATCGAATTGAGATCGTCCAACCCTTTAGTAAAAAAGTTAGGCTCGGGGAACCTATTGTGATGTGAGAACTCAATTTCGTATGCATTGAAATAGGTGCTAGCGTTGTAATTGCTATAGAGATATCAAATGGTAATTGGGTAGAAAGAGATGGAATATGCCTAAATTATTGAATTCTGACCGCCTAAGTGAAATACCAATATTTATAAGAAGTCAATAGTTAATAATTATGATTTAGAAAGTTTTAATCATATATCCAATCACATGCTTATCTTTTACTGGCAAATACTATTTTTTTATGTTATAGGAGGCAGACGGGCAGGAGATTCACCTGATGTTAAATGATACCGCGCCCATGGACACTGACACTGCCAGAAGGCTCGCAAGCGCGCTGCCGGCCTTTCAAGAATTGGTACGCTCTTCTCTTGAAGGACCCTAAGTCGAATTGGTTCGGAAATACTTCAGTGGGCAGCTGGTTCTACATAGTGGTGGTGCGCGGCAAAAACTGCCTTAAGAAACGCTCAGTTGTGGCACGAAAATACTAGCCTAAATCAGTAGTAAACTAATACGTATTGTATAATAGTAAATAAATATTTTTGCTGACTTGCGGCGTTCTTTAAATATTTAATTAATCAACCGTTAGATATAAATAACTCAGGAGATATGGCCGTTAATACGCATGGCGTATAACTTAGTAGGTATCGCTACTCTTCTGGGTAAAAAGTTCACCTAAATAAGTTTTTAATAAAACTGATGCATATATGCCCCAATACTGGTTAAAGGTAGTTCAAATAAACTCGCTAGGTTTTGTAGTAGACTCAGAAACATACACAATCTCTCAATTAAATAGTAAGCGAAAATATCGATAACGTGAGGTTATTTAATAATTATGTATTTTAAATTAAATTAAACATTACCCAATGCGGTATTAAATGTAAAACACATCTCCGGATACCGGCGTAACTTGTGTAAAACATAAAACGTAACTTTTAAATTTCAACCTGTATAAAACCATTCTTTCCTTTGTAATAAAAATTTTATTAACAAAACGTCGAAAAATCTCAGCCATAAAACACATCCATTAAAGTTATAAACAGATTTAATACGAATATGAATACTATTAACGAGATCACTATAACGCGTCCATTGTATTCGTCCAGTCTAAACATTTAAAGACGTCACACGACACAAAACTTACCATACAAGCTATAAACATAACAGAAGGAACCCCGCTGTTTTCAATTTTGGGTTTGACATAAGCCCTAATTCAATAAAGCAATAAAATTCACCTAATTATGCAAATACATTTAAAATTGAACCTTTTTTGACCACAAAATTATGATGGCACTGTCGTGTTAGCGTTGATTAATGGCGGCTCTTTCGTAATCAAAATACTGTCATTAGGAGGCTAATTGTTGTTGTTAATTAGTGATTGGGCGTGTCAGAAACAGAAAACGGGTTCGATTTAATTTGAAATTGGGATTTTTGTAAAATTTACTAAACAATACTACTTCAATATAATTAATAACTCCGAGATGTTTATTCACAATAGCATTAAAATATTATGGACGGAAAAGTGAAGTTAAATTAACGACCATGAAGATGTTTAGATTATAATAAAATTTATAGTTATACTCACTTAAATTTTGCACAGTTTATACCTAATAGTTGGAATATTATACCTAAAGTAATAATTTCTTATAATCTGGAATGATAAGGGTCTGATGAGAAATTTGGTATTTTTATTGTGCTTATAAATAATCTAAATAGGTATATAAAAAATAAATCTAAAGTATTGAAAATTAAAAAAAAACTTACTTGAATTACGTAAAAAGTTCCTAAAACAGTGCACTCAATGTCAGGTATCCTGGACTGAGGATGCGCCAACACCACAGATCACGTTACACAACAAATTAATAAACTATGACACACGAACGCCTTCAATCGACTGGTTATGAATAAGCATAGACGATCGAGCCAAAAGCGGGGAAACAAAAAGTATATCGGCCCAAGACTCCGCCCTGCGAAACACCCGACCAATAGTTGATCTCGAATTCAACGTCTGACGCGAGGGTGGGATTACCGCGATACGAGACCCAAGTTCGATACCGCTAATTGACTTTATCAACAATTGCCTTTACTGGCCACGGTCACGACATTACGCTTGTTCATCAAAAGCCTTCGGCCCGGTTATGACGGTGTTTAATTCGTTTTAATATGAAGGCACTTAATTGAACATCTATATCTAATAGACAGTGTCTATGATTGAAAATATGAAGTAATGTTTTGTTTTTATATATAGGCAAGATGTAATTTCCAGTGAAAACCTGTAAACAGTTTATTATGTAAAATTATTTAATCTATATATATAAAAGAAAAATGGTCTTCGTTTGAGGCTCCTTCACCCTAAACACTATCGTATCACATGAAACTTTTCCTAGATGGTTTATGGCTATTTATTTATTAAATTCCAACGTTCCTTCATTTTTTTATTGCTGTTTTACTTTTATGAAAATTTATCCATACGGACTTCACCGCGGGAAACATTCGGGAGGCTTTCTAGAACCTCTAAACGTCAACATCTGTTAAAAATCATTTCCGAAATATTTCAATTTTCTTAGCGGGAAGTTAAAAAGAAGAATAATAAAATATGAAAAAAATAAAATAATGAAACATAAAATTTATTTTAATTCGTCCAGCAAAGCGGGCGCGAAACCCCCAGTAATATACATAAAGCTGTTTATGTCACACGTAGTCTTTTTGTAAATTATATTCAGATACTTCAATTTCATCCCAGAGTTTTGTATGAATGTAAGGAAGTTATAACAGATTGGCTAAGAACATTTGAGGAAACTGAGCACATTTTAGTACGAATTCGATAGTTTGAGACATACATACATAATTATATACTTAACAACAAGCATACACTCACTCACTCACACACACACAGCATACACACAACCACGCATGCATAGAGTAAGTTCATAGAATCGTCAGAGCAACTATGAGAATTACATTTCATTTTATTTAATTTTTTACCGGCTTAGCTTCTTAGCTGGGTTTTGTTTTGTTTTGAATTATTTTCTAAGAACTGTCTCAATATTGTATAAATAAGGGAAGTAGCGAGGCAATCCCAATACAAGTGTCTCTGACAACTTACGGGGGCTGTCTCAACTCATGTATTTAATGTAAAATTTGAGATACAATAAATATTTTCATTTCATTTCAGATTGCGATGATTTTAGTTATATATAATACCTTAGTGGAAATAAAACTTGACGAAGTTACATCATACTTTAATTAGTTGATTTTTTATATATTAAAAAAATAAAGGGAACTCACTGATTTTGTACTCTTCTCTACAAACTTGCCTTATCTAAATCCTATCTCTTAATTGTCACTAGAAACGCGATTTTGCTAAACATTTAATGTCCTCAATTTTGTTATTAAATATGACTCAACGGTTAATTCAACAATAATTTGTATAATTTATATAAAATTACATCGTGTTAAAATATTGTAGCCTTTGTATAAACACGACAATTGTAAATTCAAATAAACGCAAACGCGGACGCATTAAGCACAAATTACTAAATAACTAGGATTTCCTCCGACCATAATTACAACACAAATTACTCAAGTAATAACATATGAATAATAAACAGATAAAACTTACTGTAAATTACACTAAATATTTCCCGCGCTCGGTCGAATTAGCCCGTATTTAATTTTGGGAAAATGTAAAAATAAACGTTTTTATTTGTGTAAATAACACAATAAAACCGGTGGCTATTAGGGGCACGATACGTAAGTCGAATTACAAAGATACAATCTTGTCGCAATAATTGTTATTTTATGTCGTTAGGCCGATTGTGTAAATTTAGTTAGGGGACACTTTATTTTTTAAATTCAATATAGACCTAGGGATCTGTATATCCACATTAATTATTTGTTCATGAATGTATTAATGTAATGTTTAATCCTTTAAAATAAAATATGTTTATTATGGAACATAAGATACAGGTATCACTTATTCCACGTCATTAAATTATTAAATCCCTACTCATCAGCAAAGAAGACAGAGGGTGTAGGCCGAGAGAAAAAACCGGCGTAAAGAACTCTGGGTACTCTTTTAAAATAGCAAATCATCAAACATCACTCATTTTAAAACAAATATCGCAAATTAATTAGAAGAAGCCTGTCTAGCACTAGTCCCAGGCCTTTTTATCAATTAGATAATCGTGAACTTTATAGTAAGCCTTTTACACAGCTTTTCTTTAATACATTTCTTAAATTTATTAAAAGGCAGAGATATAAGAGTCTCTGGGATTTTATTAGAGAAGAGTATCCCTTAGAGTAACTTTAGATAGTCTAGTACGGGGAAATTAAATAGTAAATAGGAAATTAAAAATATTGTAAAGCCAGGTTAATTTGCAATGTGACAAGTGATATATATACAGTACTGACAATGTCTGAGGGCAGTAGGACTACCTAGAGCTATTATTGTAATAATACCGAATACTATGGACATACCTACAAAGGAAACAAATAATAAATAATAAAAGTATACCACAGACGATACATGAGGTTTAAAAGATATTAAGGCTTTTTAAATAAAATATGATTGATCTTACTTACTTACTAAGTTTTTATTTCGAACATTATCATATTTATTTATTTACTCATAGTAATAAAAACGTACGGAATCCAATTTACATTCGAACTCCTTTCGATCGGACATAAATTTCACCGCACCGGAAACGGACGTGTTAGAAAAAATTACGCATTTCCTCAACGGTCAGCTTTGCAGTTATTGCAATAAAGATATAATTATTTTGAGTTCACTGTGGGTGCTTCCGACACATACGCATTTAAATTAAAAAATGTACGCGACACAGCAGAGATGATTTGATGAAGAATCTTTGCATAAAATGCTATACAAATACAGTCTTTATCACAGTATTATTAGAACTATTTTGGTGTAATTGGCCGTGCTTGTCGGTCAGTCTATTGCTTACCAAAATCAATCAGTGTGTTATTAGATTTTTTTGAACATCCCAGTTCTCCGGATGCGACAATTGCTTCGTCGCCTACTTTGATATTTTTTGTCTCTTGAAATGTATCTTTAATCAGGTTTATAATATCTTCGTAATATAGCTCCGTAACTGATATTCTATTTTAAATTTAGTGGAATGAAAGAGATTAGAAGCCGTTATTTTCATTTTATTGATTATTATATGATATGTCTAAAAAACTTCATAAATTTTATTATGTATAATGTAACCTGACATGATAAGTATAATGACAATGCAAAGCTTTTTGTATATTTATTATTATTATTATCTATAACTTGATGTGAGTTATAATAATGTAGCCCGTTTAAATACCAACCATTACAAAAGTAGAATATACAGCTTAGCTTGACGTACCTATACATTTTTCTCTTGTTATCCTAATATCCTAACCTCCTTCAGTACCATCGGAACCCCTTACGGATATAGGCCTTCCTTCTTTTTCGCTCCCTGCTAACCTTTTTTGAACGTTATTTCCTATGTGAGTTATACCAATTCATTATAATTTTTCTAGGTGCGTAATCAACTAATCGATTATGAGTTATTTTCCCGTAAAATCCTAAAGAAATATTCTTAACAATACCACCAACGCAGTCATGATAAGCATCAACCACGAACTAACTCCGAGACGAAAGTAACTCAATATTTGTAATGACATAAAATTGATCATCTACACTCCAGATCCTGTCTCGTCACGAAGTTCCCACTAACAAAATTTACCAGCTTTTGTGCGTCCGCCACAAAAAGCAAATCAAGTTACTGAGCAAAACATATAAATCGACAAACAAACACCATTACCACGGACATTTTCGACTGCTATCCGCTCGTGATGGCTACGTTTTTCAGGGCACTGACGTGATCTCAGCCACCGAGGTGCAAAGATCGCTTGCGTTCAATCCATTGCTGACTTTGCAGCCAACATTTGTAAGCTCATAGCTGTTAACAATCAATGAACGTTGGAATTTTTAAAGTTTACTCGTTGTTGAGTAGTGTTGGAGATGCGGTGAAGGGATTCAATTCAAGAGTTGTCTTTTTGGTTTGGGCTAAACAAACTCCGTTGGCCCCCGCCTGAATCGATTGGTCGCGGACGGCGTAGGAGAGAAGGCGTGACACTCAAACCAAATAGCTATTAACGAAATCAATATTTACTTTATATTTTCGATAATATATTAACGTAAATGGAAAATAAAGGAATGAGGTTCTTGCATTTTATTTATACATCTCCATACGAGGTATACTATCAGTCTTTAATATAGGAAAACTTTATCTCGAAACCCTATAATGAGATATGGAACAATACATTCCTCCTGCTTTATTTATCGTTTTTAAGTATTTTTTGTCTACCGACTTGAGACAATGGTCATTTCGCCGAAAATCAAACTCAAGACCTCAAGATCTCACGCTCTTTACTTTAACCACTTACGTTTCTAAAATTTAATATAAAATCTTTAAATACAAAATAGGTACTTAAAGTTTGTATAATTTTAACATAATACTTCATAATGATTATCTTAAGCCTGCTTGGTCGCAATAGATTAAACCTTCTTAAAGATTGCAACAAATTACAGCTTATAGTACTCAGACAGCTCTTTCAAAACAACAATACAATACTTAAACGTATATGCTTCTTTCACAATTCTTTAAATTAATAATCGGACATAGAGTTATCTTTATACATGTCCCTTTCAGGAAATGGTAAGTAGATTTTGTAATTAATTGGCGTAAGATTAAATACGTAGCTAGTAGTGCATATATGCACAACATATGTGCAATATCACACATATATATGTGTGATATTGCATTCGTTGGTGTTAAAGTGCGAATGAATTGTCTAATAAAAAATAGCGATTGTGAAAACAGCATCAATTCCAACGAATCTTCTTACATATTAAATTTTTTATACTAATTATACGCCATCGTTAAACGTCCCTATTATTGTGTATCAACTTCCAAGATACAGACAAGAATGTAGATTTACTAATGCATCTTCGACAATGTTTTTAATGAATTAAAGAAAGTTAGGCCCGCCTTTTGCATCGGCTCAGCCATCGAAGTTATCTGTAATTGTAGAAGGGTTAGGGTTAGGGTTGTCGGACTAATTTCCGCAATTAAACACTTAATTGGTCCGTTGTGCGTTAAGTCCTGGCTAGTTTAGCCAGCCTAGCTCCTTCCAGAAGCACAGAAGTCTCCTGGGCACTCCACAGGCTTCCCGGAGCGACCTCACTGTTCCGAGGATTTCTGCACGGATTGTAGAAGAAATATCATTGTCATATCTAAAGTTAGTACAATTGTCGCCTACTGTAAATGTCAACTGAACTTTCGGGATCCTCTCTTCTATAGTAACCA